>JAODLM010000601.1:0-272094 GCA_036937905.1 Salvia rosmarinus
TCCAGAAAGATAAGTTGAATCGCCATGCCAAATGGCAAAATCAACCAATTTTCAATAAATTGTAATAATATCATTACACAGATTTATAATAAAATATCTGACACATTCGAGAAATATATCCAGATCTATTGAATGAAATAGTTAAAATAGTGAAACAACGAAACCATACATTATATTGGTTTGGGATCAGAATTTCCAGATCATCATACTAGACATGTAATGGAACAGTTCTTATAGAAACCCAATCAAATCGACACACATGGAACACGTGAACACCATAATGAAAAGTCAACCTCGAACAAGCCATTATCATAAAATTTATGGCAGTTTGTCCAAACAACTTACTGTAATGTATCAACTTTAAAAATTTACCGTGAGTTCATTATAAGGAATCTGGAAATGAAACCAATCATATTGAAAAGCCACTTAAGTCTAGTTTTATCCAGAAAAGCCTCACCAATGATTCACCATAGATTGGGAGATAAAATGTTTTACCACAAGCTATCAATCCCGTGACAGTTTTGTGCAGTTAACTTGTAAAATCTGGAATAAATAGTAAAGATTTTAGAAAATTTGAAAATTTACAGGAATCTTCCAGACATGCTGAATTATGTTTCTGCCAAATTTTAGAGTTTTATCATTATCCAAACTTAAAACGAAATCCACGCACTATGGGTGATAAACACGGAGATTTCGCAGATTTGTGCAGTGTTTTCGATAAATACAATTAAAATAGCAAATCAAGTTGGATGGACTTGAAATTTTACAGAGGCATATAGACATAGTACATTAAACATATAATAATATCATATCAAAATTCACAATCATACGGATCCACTGAAATTTAATGATGTTAGGAAGTTACTGATCGTACCAGAATTAACAACATCGCAATCACTTTACAGTTAACAAACATAATATTGAATAACATGCGATGTATATTTCACAAAGTAACTATGGGTGTAGGGTTTTACCTTGATCGTTGTTAACAAGGTTGAGGGAGAGATGGAGGTGCACGGAGCTCATTTGTCCGTTGAGATGAGATGAGAGAGCTAGAGGAGGAGAGAGCTGTCTGAATTTGGGGAGGGAGAGTTGGTTGTAGGTAGAGTGATGGGGTGTGGGTGGTGGGCATGTGTTGTCCCATATGGATGACATTTGTCCCTACATGCACACTTACACACTCTTGTACTACACACCCACATACACATATACACATATATGTATATATATATCAGATTTTAATAGTGTAGTTAGGTATAATTAATCCAATGTCACTTAGATACATGTAATAGGTAAATAAACAAATAAGTGCTTAGTATATATGTGTATATAGCTCTCGGCTATTACACTATACCAAAGGGTCCAAATTTTATTTTCCATGCCAAACATTGATATATGTTATGACATATAGTTTAGATGATAAATAATATCATAGGATAAATTAATGGCATCATTTTATGCGATAAAAACCGAGTTCGAAATTTAGGTTTTCAAACGCTTGAAAATTGGTCACCTCAATTCCTTGTGATCTAGCATTGATTTAATGCTTAATAATACTGTAATTACATATACTAATCATAGGAAATTAATTCTATAATTTCTGATCGATTAAAACGCTGCTTCATCTCAAAACGTTAACGCTTGAAAACGCTCAAAACGCTCATTATCGATTCATCTCAAATGGTCTTCATCACTTTATTACATTATTCCATTAATAAGGAATTTAATTAAGCTTAATTGCTTAGAAATATCATGAATTTTAACCATCGATACGCGATCGATGTTAAAATAATACCGCCGATATACTTCATATACTTTTATTTCTTAATTCACAATTCTCCATGAATATAAAATAGGAATATAAAATAGAATTCATTCCTTCAGAATAATCGAAATCATTATTCGATATCTTATGGATTGAATCATCTCAACGAATTTTTAATTTACGGGTTTTAAATACCGTAATTAGCATCTAATTCATGGGTAATATTACATGTAAATGAGTCCCAGTTGTTCAGACGTCAATCCGCCACAAGGCTACTTCACACCGGTTATAATTTTCAAAAGCGGGTTTAAGACGCCGCTCAAGCTCTCGAGACTTTCAAAAGCTAAGATAAACTTCGATATCTCATATCGATGTAAACGAATTCTCAATGAATTCAATACGCCCATTACACTGTATATAATCGAATGCTCGTCTCAATGCCAAATTGTTAACGCTCCGCTTAGAACGCTTAACAGATAGTAGCATTTGCGATATAAGGATTTCATTTGTGAAATCTTTTTTACAATGAGGTTCTTATACTCAATTAGTATCATCTTATGCGACTAGATGCGATTTATAAATCAGAAATCGCACGCTTGACTTAAAAGTCAACGGTCAACATCGGTCAACAAAGTCAATAACTTTGACTTTCAAATAGAATTTCTTACTATTTCGCTTTATAATCGAATTTGATCGTTGAAAATCGAAAGTCCTTTTCTGATTTATCACGTAAATCAAGGACTTATAAATATTCGCATTTAATAAACCCTTTTATAAATAAAATGATTCGATTTTAAAACGTATAATAACCTAACGTTGTCTCAAACATAGAATTATGTTTATAAAATTTGTAAAATTTATATATGTCCGAATATTAATTAAACATATATTTTATTAATAAACTCGAATTAAAAGGATTTAAAATCCTTATTAATTATCGAAAATCTCGATAATTAATTTAAAATATCAAATGACTTTTGAAAATATTTTCTAAATTAATATAGTCATTATTATACACTATGGTCCAGAATATGAATTTATAAAATCCATATGATATTGTTTGCCATTTATATATATATATAGTATATAGTACTAATTTTAATCCAATATAGGAATAATTATCAAAAATTCCCAAAATTGATATACACTAGTATAATATCCCAACATCAATATATATCACAAATATAACCTATAGTTCATCATAAACATTCATTCATAATATAAGCAATATATAATCAAGATAATATACCAAAAATTACAAACTAATTTCTAAAATTCCAATATAATTTAATATGATTAAACATTATATTATAACATTGTAACTTATAATATCAACCAAACTAATTAAATCATCACCATACAGCTGAGCTCTTTTTCGTTAAGTTGTTCAATTCACATTTCATGTTACTATGTTACACATGATTTCCAATGCCAAATTCATACAATAAAATTACTAAGTTCCATTATGTTAATATCATACCAACTATCTAAATCTCCTTTAATCCAAATTGATAGGTTTCAAATCATTAATCAGACTATATACTAACATAAAGCATAATCTGAATAAATTATAACAGTACATATAAGCTATTCATGAACAAAAGCTTGGTTTCAAATTTTAAATACATCACCTGTTCAACATATCATGAACATATATCTCTTTAAAATACTAATATTACAGACATTTTTCCGAAAAATTTACTATATACATTGAACATATGTATATATACATGTATAACTACAGCATCATTAAACATCAGTTATAAACTATCCATCATATTACAAATTAAGATCATCAACTTATGAGCTAACCATAGCTCATGTCAGAACTTTTAACAATATTAAATTTCAATGAACTGAACATAAACATATATGAACATAGCTCGATTTTTTGTAAACATAGAATCAATTGTGGTAATGTCTTGTCCTGAATGTATACACTCACAAGAAATGGTATGGTAATGGCACTGAACGGAATAGAAAGCTCTTTAACGAGCTTGGTTTTCGATCGGGAACTTATAGAATGATGACAAAATTGCTAGAAATGGAGAAGAGTTGCTCTCGTTTGGGCTTTGGAAGAGCATGTGGTTCAATTTAATGATGAGAAGGAAGAGTGTCTCATCCTATACTCCTCTCTCCCGATTTTGCTGAATGGCACACAATCACTGACAGCGCAATGTTAGTGGTTGTTGATAGTGATGTTAGGCTAGAAAAAGGTAGCATGCACTCATGTACGACCAAGAAGCGGATGCTTGTTTCGTCAAGTAAGACCAGATTGGGAAGGTTTAAGTATGGCTGTTTTAATTTAAGTTTTACCTTAATACAATTATATATCCATAGTCATGGTATAGATATATAATACAAGCCATAAAATAATTAAATCATCACATGCATAATTCAAATACCGTCTAAAATTGGAAAATAGGATTAAAATATAAATTACACCTATTGTTGATACTCATTAATTTTTGATCATATATATCATAATATATGATTTAGATATTAAATAATAGCATGATAAAATTATTGATATTCACGCATACTGAACCCCTAATTTGTAAAGATTGTTTAATTAATATAAGAATACTGAAGTAATTCTGGTACAAAATTGATTTTAATAGCTTAATAATACCATATATATCATATTAATATAGTTTAGATACCATATGATAATTTAATGGTATCATTTCAGTGAAAACCATAGTTTATAAACTTAGGTTTTCTAATTCCTTAAAATAATCGAATTTTAACATAGCTAAAATTATTTTAATAATTATTAATACTGTAATTATATAAATAATAATAGATAATTATTATAATTTCCCGAGCTTTAAACTCATTTTTCAAACGCTCAGACGCCGACGCTCAAAACGCCTCAAAACGCTCAAAATCGACTATCTCAAAATGGTCGCGCAGAAGTTCATACTTACTAAATAAATATATTCCATTTATCAAAGGAATTAAGATGGAAATTAATTCCAAGCTTTACGTCCTAAATTTTCATAGAAGCTCGACGCTCGACACGCTGTCGACGTTAAAATAATATGTCGTATATTTCATAAATTTTCATTTCGATTCACAATCCTTAGTGAATTATAAAAAGGAATTGCTTTATAACGATACATCAATCGAATCAATCGATGTCATACGCAAAATATTACGAAAACCCTAATTACGTTAGAATACCATAATCGTATCGTTTCGCTTCGAATATTACATTCCACCTCCTCTTTAAAAAATTTCGTCCAAATTTGATACCTTTTAGAAAATAAATCGGGTATCTTTTCATCGCTTCTTCAAGCTCCCACGCCTTCGTGGCTTATCCGCATGTACCACAGACTTCGCACAATCCGGAATCGACTTCGCCCGTAGTTGTCGACTTATAGTCGAGGATTGCCGCTGGTTCCTCTTTGTAGCCTCATGTCCGGCTTGAGAGTTACGCCTCGACGGATCACGTGCCTGGTCTTGAACGATTTTCGCAATCGCGATAATGAAGAACATTATGCACATTCCCCAGTTCGCCAAGAGCCAACCTATAAGCCACCGACCTATCCTCTCTAGATCTCATATGGTCCTATAAAGCGGGTCTCAACTTCCCTTTAGTCCTAATCGACAACCTTTGATGGAGAGAGACTTAAGAAACACTTTGTCTCCATCTTCAAATCAGTTCGATCTACGCGACGTCAGAAGATTTTGCTCATCTCGAGCCTCTTCGATTCTCACTTAATTTGTCGACGATCTCGATCATCTCGTCCAACCATCAGCCCTACGACTTTCTCTCACCGACTTCATCCCAATAAAGCGTGATCTACACTTTTGCCATAAAAGCTTCCGTATGGGCCATACCGATCGTCCGCAGTAGCTATTGTTGTAGGCAACTCAATCGAGGTAAAATGTCTTCCCATTTTGCACCTCGATCCAATATCGTTTCTAAGCATATCTTTCTAGTTGATCGTTTCTTCCGATCGCCCATCGATCCGCGGGATGATATGCCGATCGAAATCGAGTTTAGTACCCACCTTCTCGCAAGCTAATCCAACGGATGTGAACTCGAGTCTCGATCGAGGTAATAGATTTCGCACTCCATGTAATCGTGATAATTTCTTAACGATACCGAAATAGTTTATCGATCCATGAAGTGCTATGAATCGTAGAAAGTGAGCACTTTGGTAAGTCTATCCACAATTACCCATATCGTGTTTCCTTCGATTGGGTAAGTTTCAGAATTTAATAATATCGTCCCATTTCCATTCAGATTTCCAATGGTTGCAACTTTCCGTAGGGTCGTTGATGTAACGCCACCGGCAAACAAGACAAAGATTCTACGAAAGAAGTTATGTCTCGCTTCACGCCTTCCCACAAAACTTTTCCTTCGTGTCTGTACATTTTAGTACCACGCGGGCGGTGGTGTATCGCGAGCCTCACTCATGATTTCATTTTAGAGTCCGCCGTCCGGACGACATCCTTCCTTCAAATAATAAGGCGTTGTTTGACGCCCTTGAAATTTTAAATCCTTCGACCTTACCCTTTGTCCTCGATCTTTTCTAACTTTTCTCCATCCTTGTCTCTCGACATCCTTTCCTTAGATCGACGTCATGAAAGGAATACACCACAATTGTCTCGTGTGGTTCAACCGCTCAATCCTCATTCTTCCAAACTCTTCAACAAGTTTTTCCTCTCGACAAAGAGACATCCTAGCTTGGTATGGCTCTTACGACTCAAGGCCGCCATTACATCTCGCTTTGCCCGGTGATAGTTAATACCACAAATGTAATCTTCACTAATCTGCCATCTTCGCCTCATGTTCAGATCTCTGCTCAAAGAAGTACTTCGACTCTTATTGTCTGTGAAGATCTCACATCTCACACCATGAGATGGTGTTCCAAATTTCGGCATGAACTACTACCGCTAATTCCAAATCGCTGGTCAGTAGTTCACCAGGTCCGAGTTGTCTGGACGATAAGCTATCACTTTTCCTTCGTGATCAAACACAACCCACCATTTAGATGCCTCAGATAGACTATATACCTTTGTCCGCTTCGACCGTAGAATCTGCACTTGTCAATTTTTCCTCGAGTATTTGGAAACTCGCCTCGCATTCATCACCAATCAACTCGATTCTTTCCGAGGTAGTCGGGTTATCGCCTTGCAATTTTGGAGAATCCTTCTCACGAATCTCCTATAGTAACCATCTAACCTAGGAAACTTCTAACTCGGTCGAGTCATTGGTGATTTCCACCCTGTACTCTACTGGCCGGATCTACTTTTATACCTTCCGCAGACACGATGTGTCCAAGGAACATAACTTCCTTCAGCTAAAACTCACATTTGCAAACTTAGCAAAGAGTCTTTCATCTCTCAAGGTTTGCAAAACCGTTTTAAATGTTCTCTATGATCCTCTTCATTCTTTAATAAATAAGGATATCTCTATGAATACTAAGATCAAATTTATCAAATAGGGTAAAATACCTATTGTCATGAGTCCATAAATATCGGTCCGGGCATTTCGTAATCCAATGGATAACAAAATTGAACTCATGAGGCCATACCTGTCGAAGCGCTCTTAGTACATCTTCGCATCAAATCTTAGCGATGGTATCCCGATTTGAGATCAATTTTCGAGAATACCGCCCCTGAATTGATCAAACAGTCATCAATTCGGTAAAGGGTATTTGTTCTTTAGTGTCATCTTATTTAGTTCTATAATCATGCACATCCTCAAAGAACCATCCTTTTTTCGACAAACAAAACAGCGCCCCTAAGGTGAAACACTTACCATGAATCCTAGATCCAAAAACTTCGATTTGGATTTTAGTTCTTCCAACCTTGGGGCCATCCTATAGGCGCCTCGACATCGGGCTGATCCGGCTCCAAGTCGATGGTAAACTCTAGTTGTCTATCGTGAGGCTCCCGGTAGATTTTCGAAAATACCGAAAATTCTCAACAACTTCAATGTCTTCACCCGCTCAGTTTATCCTCTTTCAAATAAACAACGAATCGTGGCATCCTTTCGGTTCATATATCTCGCCCGTAGTGCGGATCATGGGATCCTTCTCGATCCCGTGGAAATCGTCTTCTTGTTGGAAAGTAACGAAATTTTCCTTTCCTTACAAGAATCGTGGAATGGTTCTTAGCTCATTCCCAGGTTAATCCATTCCTGGGTATTATGTTTAGATTGTCGGGAACCGTGATCTATGACTCGGTTCGAGAAAGTGTGTAACATCGTAATCCCTCCATGGGTGTTCCTATCGGCGCCCTTTGGACCTAGGCCCGGCTTTTTGTGTTTTGCAATAAAGAATCTGGCACCGTGTCGAACAATACTATAGGTGGTTGGTAGAACTCCATACCCGGTTTCTGGTTTTGTTATTTCCTATCGGCTGGCTTGGCAGGAGGTTGAAGTTTTCCTGATTTGATTCTTTTTTTTCTTTCGTGTATGGTGGTTTCCCTCTTTGTTTTGGGGTGGTCCCGATTCGAGGGTTTTTTATTTTTGCCATTGTGGTTCTCCCTTTCTTGGGGTTTTACTTCAGTTCTTGGGCTTGGGGTTGGGGCATTGTGGGGTTTGGGGTTGGTATAGCCATAATGGTGAGCATTGCGGTTGGTTGGCCTTATATCCGAGCGGACCTTTGGGCGGTGTTGGGTAATGCCCGTTGCCCATTGTATCGCCCGTTTGCCGTCACCTCCCTGTGGCTCTATGGCATCTAGGGCATTGAGTGCCCTCAGCTTCTGCGGTCCCCTTGCGGTGGGCATTTCTTCTTGCTCATCCTTTTTGGCCGTGTTTTACCCCGGGTTGTGACTCGCGTCCCGGCTCGGGTGTTATTCCCGTGTTGGGTTCCCATTTTCTTTTCCTCCGTCTAACGATCAGGTGTCCGAGACTTACACCGACTTATTCTTATTACATCGCCTCAATATCTAAAGCTCGCAAGGAGCTTCAGCAAAGATAGGTCTCCACGGCCGGCAAGAGACATGCGTATTCCATTCTTAGCCCCGACCGAACTTTTCCGACATTTTCAAGTCGTGTCCACCAGCTCTGCATATCTCGACATCTCGCAGAAGCGCCATCATAGCCCAGCCACGCATATCCTTTTTGTTTTAGCAGAAAAACCCCGCTCCTTCATCCTCTTATAGCTGGGATGTATTTCACAACAGCCCTCAAGTCCTCCCATGAGAACTCCTCCAGCTGTCAGCCAGAAGGTCTCTTTCTCGCCTCCCACCTTAAGTCACCGTCCTACCGAAGGTAACACACCATGCCTTTCCCGTGTCAGCATCTAAGAAAGTAAAATCCATTCAATGGTTTCTAACCCATCTCTCGCTTTCTTCCGTTGCTCCCCGCAAAATGGTGTGAGTGTTCGCCTTAGAATAGTTCTTCGATCCCCGCGACCGGGCCGAGGTGGAGGATGGTTGGGGAATGTCCCGCCTCTGCTCAAGGATTCACCCTCCTCTCGGCCCTCCCCACTTGACCTCTCCGGGTCTCGCCTGGATTTCTTCTCTGAGGCATGTCTATAGAAAACAAGTAATCATTAGCACTTATTCTTTTCACAACCCAACATACACCAACACTATTATGGCCTTATTGTAGAACCATTCTAAACAAAATATATCACTCTTAACAAACATAATTTGCCGCAAAGCCCTATCGTGGTCATGTATATTTATATCCAAAATTTTCGCCATAGGCGTGATGTTCAATACCAATCGTTATATAGAAAATGTAAATCCCAAAGATACACGGCCTTCCAAAAGTTAAGGTTTCTAAATCCATCACCAAAAATTTAAACATAGGAAAAGGAAAACAATGTGCTTAAACACAAAAATTCCTTAAGCTTCATCGTGGTTCACATCATGCGCCTCCCACCGTCTGGCCCTCCTCGATCTTCTTCCTCTCCGAGTCATCCTCGCCGCCGAAATGTCCACGCGGATAGTCCCCGATGGTCCCGCCCATCGCTTCCACCATCGGTATGTCTCTGGGGTTAAAGTCGCCATCGCCGGCATACCATAGTCGTCGCGACGGATCGGATCTGAGGTATAAGGATCTGCCATACCCATCCGACGCGTTTCACACTCATCCGCCGTCCGACGAAAATGCTCGACCAGCGGTACGCAAGGCAGCACATGGGTGGTGGAGGTGGTAACGTGGACGACGGGTGTCCAATGTAAGGTGGAACATGTGCCTCCCGCGTTAGCGCGTATGCCTTCTAAGCGGCAGCCTTCCTCATCAAAAGGAATGGAAGCACGATCGGGTCAATCGCCGAACCTCCGTGTATAGCCACTCGCGACTCATCCCGCCTGTATACTCGGGAGGGAGGTAGGGTCCTCTGCTCGCCTCAGAATGCTCAGTACACGTAAGTCGTGTGACTCACGAACTGGGCAAATCTCCCACCAAGTCATACCGCCCATCGCCCTAGATGTAATCCCCTCACTTCCCTGCATAGTCCTCCCAATCACGTGAGTATGGCTAGAGACGCCCGATGCCATCATAGCCGCAAGCACCGCAGGGTTCGGGGCCTCCAAAGGCGGAGATAGTATGCCGAACTCGCCCAAGTCCTCTCCAAAGACACATCCAACTGGAGCCGATAAATGCTCATTATTCTCTGGGTCGGGTGGGTCCAATCCTCCTCGAGCAATGTATCTCATCCTCCATCCGTCAATGATCAAAACTAACATAAGTCAACTATCGCCATCTCAAAAGCAAAAAGGATAACTTAAACATAACGTGAAGCAACTAGGTAAGTGGCCAAGCAAATCTATAAGGTAGGCAACATCATAATGTACACATACCACAACTTACCTTCTTAGTCTTACCCAAACGTATACATATAAACCAACATCTTAGTATATACGAGATCCCGATCTTATACCAAACACCGAACTAGAGTTCAACGGAATCTATCGTATTCTGAGACAGAATTGGGGTTTTGTTCTTCATGACAATGAAGATCAGTGTTAGGAGCACGCAGGTGAAAACCATGCGTAAATCGGAGTCCCAACGAGAGAGATCTAGCTAAAACAAATTTACTACGCAGTGCAGGAAATTTGAACTGATCGTGCCAAATGTAAATCGAGACGTATGTCCACGTAATACGCCTACCATATTCGGGTTTTAAGTTGAGGCTGAACATTCTGCAGTCGTAAGGACGCCCATGTCATTATTTGTGTCGATGCTCACACATGTTGGAAGTAGTGATGAAGTGTCGACGCTGTTCATCTTCGCGTCGAGGTCGTCTGTTCATCCTTCTCGCCGCCTCGCTCGTCGCTCGAGCTCGAGGCCATCATCACTTTCATTCTTCCTATCGCTCTTTGTTCTCGTAAGGAAAAAGAAGTTCATACTTCTATGTTCTTTCACGACATGAGCATGCTCCTTAGAGTCTAGGTTCGCCTCATGATAACATATCGCTCATCATAAACAAAATTTCGAAAGTCGAATAAGGTCTCATTTGAAAATTTTGAATACGGTTTCAAAATAACGATCATAATCAACTCATATACATATCAAAATAAATTCATTCATCCCATGTTGATCATCCAACTAGTACCACCATGTACTTTCATCTCAATACTTGAGTACTGCATTAGTTCAACTAAAGGTATTTTGAAAAATTTTCTTGCTCAACTTTCATCTTCATCATAGAAATTTTCATAATAACCAAATCTTTCAAAGTTCTTCCAACTTGCTCAACATGTAAAAATTTCCATTTCACGGTTTTGAGAAAGAAATGCAGCTACCTTTTCCTTATTGAGCTCGATGTGACGGAGTGTTGAGTGACAAGAGGTTACTGAAGTCCGTGACTCACCTGACTTTCAATAAAAAGGAATTGGGTTTACAAAGAGCAACAACGCCTCGATACCACTGTCACGCCCACTCCTGGATCGACCCTTGACTAGAGGTGACTAATACTAGAATAGTATTATAGACAATGACCGAGATATAGGTACATATCAACGATAATTAGCATGCTCGATAGTTCGACATTACAATATCCAATGATTGTGAAGGTTTAGCCATCGACCCAAAGAATTACCATGGTCTCACGGACCTTAATAGTTCAGCGACGAAGTAAAAGAGTTCGTAGTTTAGCCGCTGAGTGTGTGAATACATATATGATGATATGTATTCATAGGAACACCAAATCCTAAATAAACAACAAGGACACCTGACTCCTCAACACATCCTCCATCATCACCATCGAGCTCAACCCGCACATTTAAAACAAACATGCGTGGCTAACACAAGAAATCGCACTCAATGGACTCATGCCGAAAATATTTGATAATATTTGAATTACCGCCAATATCAAGTAAGTCACAAGTGGTTTTAGTTAAAATGCCTCAGGCTTACCAAATCATTTTCGTCAGAACATAGCTCGGCCGAGCATTTTCGTGGTATGGTCCGTATCTCATACTAACAATTCATAACAAGATAAAATTAAACATCGAGAGTGAGGCTCCATCTACGACGCCGCGACTCCGTAATCCCGCATAAAGACACAAATACTCACAAGCATATGTTAACATAGCAATAGTTCCAACCTTCACGCCAATCCTACCAGTATTTATCATCCGCAGACCCGACATTTAAAAGGTCAAGGCCACCCAAATGACATAACCCGTCATATTAAAGTTCCAACTATCGCCATTAATTCTACCCGCATAATGTATAGGATCCATACACAAAATGTAATATTTTTGGCAGTGTAATGTAATAAACATTTATCAACAATGCAAAATAATATTGTAAAAGGATTTATTTTCTAATAACAAGAAAGTCACATTCTAGCGGGTAAGAAAAGTGCCCACATTTCAAGATAAGAAGTTTCACATTTCAAGATAAGAATTTCACATTTTGAAGATAAGAAGCCCACTGGACTATAGTTCGTAAATCGAGTCCCAGTTTGTTCAGACGTCAATCCAGCCATGCTTCATGGCCCACACCTTTACGAAAAACGGTGCTTTAAGACGCCGCCGTTTTCGAGACTTTCAAAAGCTAAGATAATTTCGATATTTTATATCGATGTAAACTGAATTCTCAAATGAATTCGATATGCTTTCAAATACGTTATTTAATCAATTATTCGCCTCAGACACGCTCAACTATTTCGCTTAACGCTCCCGCTTAAACGCTTTAACGTATTTAGCATCGTCGACATAAGGATTTCATTTGTGAAATCTTTCTTACTAATGAGGTATTATACTCAATTAGTACATCTTACGTGTATCATGATTTATCGAACGATAATCGCACGCTTGACTTTAAAAGTCAACTAAGTCAACTTCTCGTCAACAAAGTCAACAATTTTGACTTTCTAATAGTAATTTCTTACCATTTTATTTATAAATCAAAATTCGATCGATTAAAAATGTAAAGTCCTATTTCTCGATTTATCGTAAATCAAAGGACTTATAAATGACCCGATTTAAATAATCCTCTTAATAATTAAAACGCAGATTTTTGATTTTAAAACGTTAATAACCCAATTTTTGTCTCAAACATAGTAAACTATGTTTATAAAATTTTATAAATTCCAAATATGTCCAGAATATAATTAGACATATATTTTATTAATAAACTCGAATTAAAAGGATTTTAAATCCTTTTAATTATCAAAAATCTCGATAATTAATTTAAAAATACTAAATGACTTTTGAAAATTTTTCTAAATTAATATAGTGTATTATTATACACTATGGTCCAGAATATGAATTTATAAAATCCATATGATATTGTTTGCCATTTATTAATATATTTACATATATATATAATTCGGTAATTCCATATAATATGGAATAATTATCCAAAAATTCCCAAAATTAATATACACATAGTATGACATCCCAACATCAATATATATCATAAATATAACCTATAGTCCATCATAAACATTCATTCCACAATAAATCATTAATGCTCACGGTAATTTCGATTTAATTACCCAATAATTAACAAACAATTTCTAAAAATTCTAATTAAATCATAACATGATTAAACATTATATTATAACATTGTAACATCATAATATCAACCAAACTAATTTAAATCGTCACCATATGAGCTTGTAAGCTCTCGCTTTTTCGATTTTAATTAGCATTTGTTTTCAAAATTCTAACAATTATATACTATGATTACATACTATAGATACCAATATAACATCATTTAATCATCAAAACCAATTAAATCATCACCTTATGCACATAGTGCTCTCGGTTTTTTGATTTAAATTAGGTATTTGATTTCCAAAAATTTAATAATTATACACTATGTTTATACATTAGAATACAACATTATAACATTAAAACATTCATCAAAACCAAATTAAATCATCACCTTGTCGAGCAATAGCTCTTCGGTTTTTTTTGATTCAATTTAGTATTTGATTTCCAAAATTCCAACTAAATCATACAATACATAAACAATATATTAAAGCATTAATATACCATTGTATGATCAAAATAAAATCATACATCAAGGTTCAACGATATATGCTCACTGATTATTTGGAAAATGGCTGTGGTTCTCAAAAATTTTCAAATCAAAACCATGGACTCTAAACATGATATAGAACAATAATCCATTCTCAAACTAACTAAGAAGAAATCGGTCATCATCATATGATTTTGTAAAGCTTTAAAATTATCTTAATCATGCCATATGGTTCGAAAATCCTATATGTACAACTCAGATCTATTTCAAAATTTAGTATACAACATCACATGTTCATTTAACATATACATTCACATATATTTCAAATAAATCATCAAGAACAACATTCATCCATAGCTTATTCATAGAACATTTAAACATACACAAATATATATATATATGGCATCTCGACACACACATATATATATGAACATGTCTCGATTTTCATAGCAAAATGAGATGGAATCGGACTATGGTGCCTTGGTTTACCTTTGAAATGGTATAGATCTCAAGAATATGGTATGGTATCAGGTTTGGGAGAAGAAATGATAAGAAGGAGATGAGGCAAGCTTTCAAAATGGAGAGGGATGGCTCGGCTGCTTCGTGTTTTGGAGAGTAATGAGAGGATTTTTCGTTCCAAATGCTGGACGAGTAATGAATAAGATATAAGAGCCTCTCCCTATACTATCTCCCTCTCTCTCTCTCTCTCTCTCTCTCTCTCTTGGTCACACTCACACACACTCACCCAACGGGATAGAAGGCAGCCTAATGATGATAATGTGTGATCATCGCTAAGTTTAAAGGTATGTATCGTCAATAGGGAGTGATATCCCATGCTTGTTTATAGTGGTGCGCAAGATATAGATTTAGGCTGATTTAATTTCATTTTGTACCATAATACAATGTATTAATCACACATGATCATAGATATAATACAAGCCATTAAAATAATTAAACCAAGATATGCATTTATTTCAAAATTACCGATAATTGATAGGAAAATAGAATAAAAATATAAATCACACCTATTATTGATACTCATGCCCAATTCGATCAAAATATACATATATATATCATAATATATGATTTAGATATTAAATAATAGCATAGATAAAATTATAGATTAATTCATGCATATGAAACTCGAATTATAAAAATTTGGTTTCGAAATTATATATATGCAATATCGAAGTTTTAATGCTCCAAAATTGATTTTATAGCTTAATAATACTATATATATTATAACATATAGTTTAGATACCATATGATAATTTAATGGTATCATTTCATGTGAAAACCATAGTTTATAAACTTAGGTTTTCAAAAACTTATTCTAAAATATCGAATTTTAATAGCTAAAATTCGATTTAATTAATTAATAATACTGAAATTATATAAATGATAATAGGAAATTAATTATTATAATTTCCGAGCATTAAACTCATTTTTCAAAACGCCCTCAGACGTTAACGCTCAAAACGCCTCAAACGCTCAAAATCGACTCATCTCAAAATGGTCTTAGTAAGTTCATACTACTTTATAAAATATTCTATTATTATAAGAATTAGTATGGAAATTTATTCCAAGCTTCACCGCCGTAAAATTTCATAAAATGCCGACGCTCGACACGCTGTTGACGTTAAAATAATACCGTCAGATCATTTCATAAATTTCATTTCGTAATTCACAATCCTTAGTGAATTATAAAAAGGAGAATTGTTATAATCGATATCGCATCGAAATCATAATATTCATGTCATAAAATTAATATACGGTAAAACCCTAATTACGGGTTTAGAATACCGTAATCGTGATGTTCGCTTTTCGAATATTACATAATTATTCATTTGTTCTTTGAGAGTCGAGGAGAGCCGAGAGTGTATATCAGATTAGGTGTTGTTTCTTTGTTTTAATTGCCCAAATATATATTTAGTCTACAAACACAACACACTTCACACTATCATTCTCATTTCTCTCACTTCACCGCGAGCTCCAAAGAAGAAAACAAAAATATTTCCTCTCCAATTCTCTCAATTTGTTTGAGCTCTTGTTATCCCACAAACGATCGACCGATAATCCAGGTTAGATATCAAACAAGCTTCGATAAAACCTATCTTTTCAATAATCCTACTTTAAACTATTATTTTTAAAGATGTATGATTTATGTAATAAATCATGCTAGCATGTTATAAGTTTAGAAATTATGTTACATATGTTAATATGTGCATAGATTATTTATTTACTAAGCTTAGCAATTTATTTAAATTATTCTAGTGATGCTCGATTTTGCTAGTATGTTTCAAGGATGGATTATCGATCTATAAGTTGTGAATGCATGGTATCAATTTGAGAATTTTAGAAATCATCTTGTCGATTTCCAAAACTCACGAAATGAACAAGCTCGAACTATGGTGTATAATTTTATATGCTCGATATAATAACATATTATTGATCTAGGTATTGATTAGTGTTGTAGGAATTTATTAGAATTTTCGACCTATATAGCTAATTTATTTCAATATGGCCGAGAGCTGAGGATAGAATTTATGGGTCAGAAGTTGTTATAGTATGATATTACGATGTATTGTGCTATATGATGATATATGCTATGTGATTTTATAGATTTTATAAAATCATTCGTTTTTATCGCACAAAGTAGCCAGGAGCCACCTCGACCATTTCGTGTACGGGTTTAATTTTATTAAACCTTAGGTTATAATTATGATATATATATTAATATCGAGGTTTGTATATAATTAGAATTTTGAAAATTTATCGATTTATTTGTAATATAGCCGTGAGCTATATTGTGGAAATAAGGAATTTTAATTCCTTTTAATCAAGAATAATAAATTATTATATGTCTAAAAATTATATTAGACATAATTGAATTTTGAGGATTATTAAACATAGTATATTATGTTTACAATGAAACGTTATATTAAATAACGTTAAAGGCATAAAATAATGCTTAAAGTATTAAAAGGTTAATATTGAAAGAAAATATTAATCAAGTTTATCGATTTATGGAAAATCTAGTATTGAAAAGAAATCATTGAAAATCGATTTATATTGATTTATTCATTAAAATATGTTTTATTGAAGATTTTAATGAAAAGTCAAATGGTTGACTTTCAAATTAACGATTTAAATACGCTCGTTAAATACGCTAATACATGAAAACGACACTTTTATCCGAGTATCTCATTGTGAGAAAAGATTTTAATTGAAATCATTTATCAATAACGTTATTATATCGCTAATTATTTAACCTAAAAGGTTAAAATGAGATCAGATCATATTACGCCCTCACTAAGCACGAGAATTATTTTATCGAAATACGCTGAAACGACGATTAAGATTTATTAAGACTTCAATTATTATATTATTTATCAAAGTCGAATGAACTTTGAAAATCTCAAAAGCGTACAACATGCTAAACTTAAATTTTTACGAAAGGGACGGAAGGCTCACACGCAACCGAGAAGAACACGCGATCGAAAATCAAGTTCAAAAGTAAAGCTGGCTTTACTATACAAACCGTAGAATTTACCAAATGATTTATACTTTATTACAAGCAAAGATTTATGAACCGATTTATTTAATTACCCGCCCAAAATGTTTATGTTTTATGATGTATCCAATTAATGATTGTTGATGCATAATGTCGGGTAGCTACCACTTTATTACATGTCAATTGATTCTCGGAAGTATTCCAGCGATGATGAGAATTCGTATCCCGTGCCGAGATGGCCCGGATTTTGTGCATCGATTATTTTATGATCTGCACGAAAGGTGTTTGTTAATGCATGCTCAGAAGATGGAGGCCTCCTCCAAAGGAATTGTTGTGGAATGAATTATCGTGGTGGATATGGATCATACATACATGGAAAAATGTCCGCTGCATTTAATCTTTATGGAAAATGCAAGAAAATATTTAGAAGACGAGTATTTCAAATTAAAACCTCGTGTTATCGTGACGTAAGGTAGTAATTTAAACTTGATAAATTATTTTGCATGAGCCACCGAGTGCAATTCTTGTACTCACCGCATATTTGTTTTAAATGTATAGGCTGAAAGTGTATGATGGATGGAGATGTGTTTGAGCAATGTAACCCCTATTGAATACGATATATTAGAAACTCAATACACATCGCCATATGTGTATTCACACGCTCACCGCAATAGAATTAATTTATCTTATGATGTTGATTAGTTGAATACTTCCAACATATGAGTTCTCAGATATATATCGTCAAAGCTTCCTCGATTATTATTCCAAGTATTAGTCCTCGCTAAATCGTGGCTAGATTTGTGGGTCACATGAGTTTCTCTATCCTGCACTGCTTTTAACCTTTCGTGTAATATTCCAAAGAAACGAATATATGATTACGGATTCTCAAACCCGTAAATAGTGGATTTCAATTTGTCTTAGATATTATCTTTTTAAAGACATCGAATCTTGTGATTTCGATACGATATCGTTATAATAACGAATTCTTTCATAATTCACTAAGGATTGTGAATTAAAGGATTGAAATATTACGAAATGATTCATCAATATATTTTAACGCCAAACGCCAGATCGAACGCCGGCTTTTCATGAAATTTTCTGAGCAAAGGAAGCTTGGAATTAATTTCCATCTTAATTCCTTTATTAAAAGGAATATATTTATTTAGTAAGTACGAACTTATCGCGACCATTTTGAGATGAGTCGATTTTGAACGCTTTGAGACGTTAACGCCAACGCCTGAGACGCTTTGAAAATGAGTTTAATGCTCAGTGAAATTATAATAATTAATTTCCTATTATTATTTTATATAATTTCAGTATTAATATTTATTAAAATCGAATTTTCAGTTATTAAAATTGATAATTTGGTATTGAAATTTTCGAAACCCTAAGTTTATAAACTTTGTTTTTCACATGAAATGACACCATTAAATTATCATATGGTATCTAAACTATATGTTATGACATATATGAGTATTATTAAGCTATGAAATCTGTTTTAGATCATTAAAACTCGATAATGTATTTTATAAATTTCAAACCTAATTATAGAAATTAGGTTTCTTATGCATAAATTAATGCTATAATTTTATCCTATGATATTGTTTAATATCTAAATCATATATTATGATATATATGGGACTAAAATTACATGAATATCAATTATAGGTGTGCTTTATAATTTTATCCTATTTTCTCAAAATTAAAATCTCAGAATGCCCATTTTTGTGTTATTGGTCGATTTAATTATTTTATGGCATGTATTATATATCTACGACCTATAATATGATTAATACATAGTATTATAGTGTAACAAAAATTAAAATCAGCCCCCAACACCCCACCCATGCGCCGGCCACCCTATGAACAAGGAGTGCACTCCACCCTTTTTCTACCCAATGCATGGCTTAGCTTTTCACTTAGCCTAATCATCACACTAATTGTCATCATTAAGCTAAAGATTTTGTGCCATTTCGAAAAATCGAGAGAGAGGAGAGGTATAGAGAGACTCTTCACTCTTCACCCATTATTCTCCTCACTCTTCTCAAACACTCCAAACACACTTCTCCCTCTCCATTTTTCTGCCCTAAGAAACCGAGAGCAGCCCCATTATTTTCGAAAATTTCTTCTTCCTTTCTTCTTCATTCTTCCTCACCAAGTGTGATATCCACATTGCTCTTGTCATTATATACCATTCCTAAGGTAAATAAGGCCATAGTACCGATTTTCCTTCCTCATTTATTCAAGAAAATCGAGCATGTTCTATAAATGTTTATGTATGTTTCAATGTTATATATATGTATATGTATGTTTTAAATGTTCTTATGGATGAATATTGTTCTTGATGTATTTTTATTTTCAAAATAGGTGAATATGTTAGAATAAACATATAGTGTCAGATATTAAATTTTGAATGAATCTATATATATATAGAATTTTCGAACCCTAACCTTATTCTAAAATAAATTTCAAAACTATAAAATAGAATGTGATGACCGATTTTGTTTAAACATGTTCTAAGCTCGATTATCGATCTATGATATGATTTAAGACTATGATATTTATTTAACAATTTTGGAAAACCCTAGCTATTTATTTCATTAATACTGAGCTTCTTAAACATGTACCATGATGTATAAATTTTATTTTAATCATATAATGACATATTAATGCTTTAGAACCTCGATTATATGTTCTATGATTTAATTAGAATTTTTGAAAATCAATTGCTATTTATTTAAAGAGGGCCGAGAGCATTGTGATGTGTAGGTTGGTGTATGATTTTATTTTTGGACATGTAATGGTGCTTTAATGCTTTAGTATATTAATTATGCATTGTGTGAATTAATTAGAATTTTTGGAAATCAAATACTATTTTAAATCAAATAAACCGTGAGCTTGTTGCTCTTGAAGGTGATGATTTAATTAGTTTTGATAAATATTATGATGTTATATTACTATACTATAGTGTATAAACATAGTATATAATTATTAGAATTTTTGAAAACCAAATACTAAATAAAATCGAAAAAGCCGAGAGCTTACAAGCTCATATGGTGACGATTTAAATTAGTTTGGTTGATGTTATGATGTTACAATGTTATAATATAATGTTTAATGATGTTGGAATTTATTTAGAATTTTAGAAATTATTTACAATTATTTGGTAATTATCAAGTTATTACCGTGAAAAATGCTATATATTATTAAATAAATGGTTATGATGAACTATGGGTTATATTGGTGAAGTATATTGATGTTGGGATATTATACTAAGTATATATCAATTTTGGGAATTTTGGATAATTATTCCTATTTATTGAATTACCGTAAATATATATATGTATATATATAAATAAATAGCAATAATATCATATGAATTTTATAAATTCATATTCTGGACCATAGTGTATAATAATGCACTATATTAATTTAGAAGATTTTTCAAAAGTCATTTGACATTTTTAAATTAATTATCGAGTTTTCGATAATTAATAAGGATTTTTAAATCCTTTTTAAAACAGTTTATTAATGAAATATTGCTAAATTAATATTCTGGACAGTTTTAAATTTTATAAAATTTTATAAACATAGATTGCTATGTTTAAGATTTAACGCTCATTTTATAACGCTTTTAAAAAAAACCAAAATACGCTTTTATTATAAAAAGGGTTATTAAATGCTAAAATAATTATAAGTCCTCGATTTACAAGATAAATCGAGAAATAGGACTTTACGCTTTCAAATCGATCAAATTCGATTTATAAAACAAAATAGTAAGAGCTTACTATTTAAAAGTCAAAATCATCGACTTTGTCGACCAAGTCGACTTCGCCGACTTTTCAAGTCAAACGACGATTATACGCTTATAAATACGCCAAGACGCTGAAGATATACTAATTGAGTATGATACCTCATTAGTAAGAAAAGATTTCCCAAATGAAATCCATATATCGAAAACGACTTATACGCTGAAAGATCTCAAGAACTAGAACAAGTCAATCGATACGCAGTTAGAGACGATCAATTCACTAAGGAATTCACCACATCGATATGAAATATCAAGTTTATCTTAGTTTTCGAAAGTCTCGAGAGACTTGAGCGACGACTAAAGCCTCGTCAGAAGGTGTGGACGCAAACGCAAGAACGGATTTCGACGAACCAACTAACCTAGACTTTTACAACGAACCATAGTCCAAAGCGGGCTTTATCTTCAAAATGCGGGCCTTTTCACCCCACTAAAAATGACTTTATCAGATTTCAAATGAGTTTATTTACAAAGACTTATTTTACAACCATATCAAATGTTTTACCGCACACCGCCAAAATATTTCGCTTGTGTACGGATCCTATCTCGTCGCCCGGTAGGCTGTGGAGATGGTCGAACTATTATATCAATTGTTGTGGTAGCACCCAACCTTTTAATGTCGTGTCCCGCGTCGATGATAAATGCCCGCTAGATTGGCGTGAAGGT
This sequence comes from Salvia rosmarinus, assembly GCA_036937905.1. Lineage (NCBI taxonomy): Eukaryota > Viridiplantae > Streptophyta > Magnoliopsida > Lamiales > Lamiaceae > Salvia > Salvia rosmarinus. The sequence goes on from JAODLM010000601.1 coordinate 22,166, forward strand.
TGGAACTATACCGTGTTAACATATGCTTGCAGAGAGCGACCGCAGTCAGACGGATTACGGTCGGTCACGGCGTCAGAGACGGGAGGCCTCCTCTCGACGCTTATTATTTATTATTATTATGTATCAGACTATGAGATACGGACCATACACACCAAGAAAATGCTCGCCGAGCTATGTTTATTTAACTGAATGATTTGGTAAGCACAAGGCATTTTTAACTAAAACCCTCGCGACTTACCCGATATTGGCAACAGAATCCAAATTTATCAAACGCTTTCGCATGAGTCCACTAAGTGCAATTTCTTGTACTTAGCCCCGCATGTTTGTTTTAAATGTGCAGTTGAGCTCATGGTGATGATGGGAATGTGTTGAGGAGTCCAAAGGTCCTCGACCGATTTACTCAATTTGTGGTTTATACCTCAATGCATATCGCCATATATGTATTCACACACTTTCCGCCGCTATACTCGAACTCCCTTATTTACGCTTTATGTTTATAAACTATTGAGGTCCATCGATCGTGCCAAGTTTTGGGGTCCGATGGCCTAAACCTTTTTAAAAACACTATAACATCATCTCATATTCTGTTCAAGCATGTTAGCTTATTCTTATGCATCTCTATTTTATCCATGTAACCCCTAAAATACTACTCCTAGTACTAGTCGCCTCCAACCGGTCGGTCCGAACGGGTCGTGATGTAAGTGGTATCGAGCACCTTTGCTTTTGAAAACCCAAATTTTTTATTCTAAGTCTAGATCGAGTCACCGACTTCTGCATCAACGACTCCCTCAACACTCCATCACATCGAGCTCAACCGGAAAAGGTAATCGCATTTCTTTCTCAAACTCATGAAATGGAAGTTTTAACATGATTGAACAATCGGAAGGACTTTTGAAAGATTTGATTATTATGAAAATTTTTATGATGAAAATGAAAGTTGAGCAAGAAAATTTTTCCAAAATACTTTTAGTTGAACTAATGCAATACTCGAGTATTGATATGAAAGTACATGGTGGTACTAGTTGAATGATCAACATGGAACGAATGAATCCATTATTGAATATGTATATGAGTTGATCATGACTGTCTTTTGAAATCATACTTCCAAATTTGCAAATAAAACTTTACTTTCCGACTTTCAAATTTTTTTTTTATGATAAACGATATGTTATCATGAGATGAACCTAGACTCTAAGGAGCATGCTCACGTATCGTGAAAGAACATAGAAGTACGAACTTCTTTTCCTTACGATAACAAAGAACGATAGGAAGAATGAGAGTAACGATGGCCTCGAGCTCGAACGACGAAAGACGAGCGGAAGGACGAACAAGCCCCCAACCATAAAATGAACAACGCCGACACTTCATCACTACTCGACATGAGTGAGCATCAACACAAATGGATCGCCACTTACGGCTTCAGAATGTTCAGCCTCAACTTAAAAACCCGAAGATGGTAGACGACACGCCGACATACGCCCTCGATTTGCAATTTGGCACGATCGCACAAATTTCCTGCACTGCGCAGTAATTTTGTTTTAGCTAGATCTCTCGTTAGACTCCGATTTACGCATGGTTTTCACCTGCACTCCTAACGCACTGATCTTCATTTGTTATGAAGAACAGAACCCTAATTCTGCCTCCAGAATACGATAGAGTCCGCTGAACTCTAGTTCGAGTGTTTGCATGTAATAAGGATCTCGTAGCTTATATTAAGATGTTGTTGGCTTATGTATACGCTTGGTAAGACTAAGAAGGTAAGTTGTGGTAAGTATTGTGCAGTATGATGTTGCCTACCTTATAGACTTGCTTGACCTTATCTAGTTGCTTCAATGCTACGCTTAAGATATCCTTGCCCGCTTTTGAGACGACGATAGTCGACTTATGTTAGTTTTGTTCGTGATGTATGGAGGGATGAGATATCTCGCGAGGAGGAGGATTGGACCACACCCCACCCCGCAGGAGGAGGTGAGTATTTATCGCCCACCGGATGTGCGCCTGGGAAGACTTGGGTGAGTTCTCGCATATTATCTCCGCCTTTGGAGAGACGCCCGAGCCCACGGCGCGATCGACATGACGGCATCCAACGCTTACTAGCGATACTCCCCGCACTGGATGGTATGCTCGAGAGATATCGAGATTACATCTACCGGGCGATGGGCAGCCACGACTTGGTGGAGATTTGCCTGCATCGTGAGTCACCGACTTACGTGTACAAAGATTTACTGGCAAGACCTAGAGGACCCTACCTCCTCCCCGAGAGTATACCGCGGGACGAGTCGCCAGAGTGGCTTTACACAGAGGTTCCGAGGCAGATTGACCCGGCCAGGCCTCCTTTCCTTTTGACGAGGGAAGGCCCGCCGCTTAGAGAGGCAAGACGCCCCTGCAGCCTTGGGAGAGCCGGTATTTCCACCTCACTGCCGGACACCCCAGACGTCCACCAAGACCACCTCCACCACCTATGGTCCCACCAGCACCACCACGAGCACTTCCGCTTGACAAAGACGGATGAGGGTAACAGATGTCGCAGTGGTTACAACCGATCCGCCACGACTACGAGCATCGGGTGAATCCAACGAACGCCTAACCCCGCGAGACATACCGATGGTGGAAAGCGATGGAGCCGGTCCATCCGTGGACCGCCCGCATGGACATCTCTCGACAATGAGGACGACTCCGAGGAGGAGGAAGACCCCGAGGAGGACTTGACAAAGGAGGACGATGATGTAGACCCCATGAAGCTTAAAGAGATTTTTTTTTTGTGCTTAAGCTTCGTTGTTTTCCTTTTCCTATGTTTAATCTTTAGTGCCGGACTTAGAACCTTAGTTTTGGAAGGCCGTGGGCCGGACTTATGTTTTACTTTTCCTTTGTATAACCGCTGGTTTTGAACATCCCGCCATGGCGTAAATTTTTGATATATATACATGACCCTAATAGGCTTTTATGGCAAGTTATGTTTGTTAAGAGTGGTTTTCGCTTGGAATCGCTTGCAGAAAGCCATAATAGCGCTGGTGTATGTTGAGTCGTGAAAAGAATAAGGCCTAATGATTACCTGCTTATAAGCAAAGATGCCTCCGAGAAGGAACCGAGCAGAACCCGAGGTCGAGGTCGGGAAGGCCAAGAGGAAGGGGTAGATCCCGAGCAAGAGCCGTAAGAAATTCCCCAACCACCACCTCCACCTCAACCCGATCGCAGGATCAAGAAATGTTTCAAGATGTAACCTCCTGCCTTTAACGGGAAAGGTAGCTCTAAGAAGTTCTAACAACGGGTTAGGGCCATTGAACGGATTTTTACCTTCTTAAGATGCACGGCACAAGAAAGGTCGTCAGGTTACCTTCCACCGATCGGACCACCGACTCCGTGGAGGCCGAAGAAGACTTTTCACCGAATAGCTCGAGGAATTCTCGTGAGGATTTCAAAAGGAGCCAGATGAGAAGTACATCCCTAAGAGCTATAAGAGGAAGAAGGAGTATGAATTTTTCCCGCTAAAGCAAGAAAGGATGTCTCAGAATCGACTATGATCGCACCTTCTCGCGAAATGTCGAGATATGCACCGAATCGTAGACACCGACTTGAAAATGTCGGAAAAGTTCGTAGGTGGCTAAGAATGGAGATACGATGTCTCTTGCCACCATGGAGACTGTTCTACACCGAAGCTCTCGCACGAGCTTTAGATATCGAGGCGCCATGACCGAGAATAAGTCGGTGTCATCTCGCATACACAATGCAATCGATGAGGAAAGGGAAAATGGGAACCCAACCGCTGGAATAACAACCGCGGAGCTATGGGGACGCGAGTCACAAGCGCCCGGGCAAGGGAGACGCGCGCCACAAGGACAAGGCCGAAGAGAGCGGCTTATGCTCCACCAAAGAAGGGGACCACATGAACAATGAGACACCTCAATGCCTCGATGCCATAAGACACACAAGGCGTGCACGCAAACGTGGTAAGTCGTTATAAGTGCGGGCAACGGGCATTACGCCAACAATTGCTCAAAGATCACGCTCGATGTAAGACCGAACCAACCGGCAATGCTCACCATTATGGCTATATATACCAACCCCACCTCCGCAGCAGCCAAAGCCCAACCCTCAACTTCAAAGGGCAACAATTTCAACCTCAACAACAACCCAACAACAAGAATAATGGCAAAGAATCAAGAAGAACCATCGCAACAAAAGGGCAAGAACCACCGCAACAACAGAGGCGCCAACCATCACACCACGCCAAAGAATGCAAGCAAGAATAAAGCCAGCAACAACCACCGAATCAGCCAGACTACCTGTCACCAAAATTGCTCAGTTAGAGCCTACGCCTGCATAGAGGCAGAATCTAATGTAACTAAGGAAACTTAAGGTGTATGGGAGTTCTACTCAACCCACCGTTATAGTATTGTTCGACACGGTGCTTCAGATTCTTTATCAAAAATCATGCGAGAAATGCCGAGCCTTAGGTCCGAAAAATCAAGCCGTGATATGAGAATCTCATCGCCTATAGGAGGGATTATGACCATACTCCACTTTGCTCGAACCTAGAGTCGACATTAGATCACTTAAGGTTCTGCTAACCACCCAAACATAATACCCATGGACGATGTAGACATAATCTCTGAATGGATCGTTAGCTAAGAATCATTCCACGATTCTCCGAAGGAAAGGAAAATTTCGCTTCACTTTCCGACAAGAAGCCACGACTTCCACGGGATCAATGGGAGGAGGATTCCGATAGTATCAAGACTACAAGCTAGGAGGATGATGAACCGTATGGATGCCATGCATTCCTTGTTTATTTAAACGAAGAGGATAAACCCGTTATGGGTAGAAGACATCAAGTCGCCCAAGAATTTTCTGGACGATTTCGAAAAATCTACCAGACTACCTCCCGATAGACAACTAGAGTTTACCATCGACTTGGAGCCGTGATCAGCCCCAAAGGTCGGGCGCCGCCTATAGACGGCCCCGGCGAGCTAGAAGAGCTCAAAATCCAAACCAAGAGCTTTGGATCTAGATTCATTAGCCAAGTGTTTCACCTGGGGAGCGCTGCTTTGTTTGTTAAGAAAAGGATGGTTCTTTGAGGATGCATCGATTATAGGAGCTAAATAAGACGACGCTAAAGAACAAATACCCTTTACCTTAATTGATGACCGCTTGATCAATCATGGCGAGCGGTGTATTCTCTAAAATTGATCTTAAGTCGATACCATCACCTGAAAATACGGTCCGAGGATGTACCTAAGACCGCATTCCGAACCGATATGGCCACTATGAATTCATAGTTATGCCATTCATATTAACCAATGCACCACCGATTCATGGACCTCATGAATGTAGTATTCCATCCATTTCGGATAAATTTGTTTTGGTCTTCATAGATGATATCCTTATCTACTCAAAGAACGAAGAGGATCATATGAACATCTACGAACGGTTTTGCAAACCTCGAGAAATGAAAGACTCTTTGCTAAGTTTAGCAAATGTGAGTTTTCGTGAAGGAAGTTATGTTCCTCGACACATCGTGTCTCACAAGGCATAAAAGTAGATCCACCAAAGTAGAGGCCGCAGGTGAATGGAAATCACCAAAGACTCAAAGATGAAATTAGAAGTTTCCAGATTAGTCACTACTATAGAGATTCATCAAGGATTCTCCAAGATTGCAAGCGCCAATAACCCGCCTACTCCTAAGGAAATCAAGTTCAATGGACCGATGAGTGCGAGACGAGTTTTCAAATACTCAAAGAAAATCGACCAAAGGCACCAGCCTAGCAATTCCCGTGTTTACAAGGGGTATGTGGTCTATACAGACGCATCTAAGACCGGACTGGTCAGGTATTGATGCAAGAAGGAAAAGTGATAGCCACGATCCCGACAACTCGCACTCCACGAACCGAACTACCCAACCCACGATTTGGAATTAGCAATGTAGTTCATGCACTAAAAATATGGAGACACCATCTCTACGGTGTGAGATGTGAGATCTTCACGATCATAAGAGTTTGAAGTATTTCTTCAACAAAGAGATCCAATACGAGACAAAGAAGATGGCTTGAATTGGTAAAAGATTACGACCGTGGTATTAACTATCACCCGGCAAGGCGAATGTAGTAGCCGACGCTGAGTCGTAAGAGCCATACCAAGTTAGGATGTCTCTTTGTACAAGAGGAAAAACTCGCTGAAGAGTTTGGCGAATGAAGATTGAACTGTTGAACCACCCAGACAATCGTGAGTCAGATCGCTACACTCACACCGGCATCTCGACCTAAGAAAAGAATTGTCGAGGGACAAAGGATGGAGGAAAAGTTGAAAAGATCCGAGAAAGACTAAGGTCCCAAGGATTCAAAATTTCCAAGAGGCGCCGGATAACGCCTTATTGTTCAAGGTAGGATATGCTCTCGACGACGCAGAGCTTCGTAACGAAATCATGAGTGAGGCTCACGATACGCCCTACACCGCCCACCCAGCAAAGATTAAATGTACCAGACCAAGGAAAAATTTTGTGGAAGGCATGAAACGAGACATAGCTTCTTTCAGAGAACGCTGCTTGTTTGTCAACAAGTGAAGGCACTACACCAACGTCCCTACGGAAGTTACAACCGCTGGAAATCCTCGAATGGAAGTGGGACGATATAACGATGGATTTCACATGCTTACCCAAATCGAAAAGAGGAAACACAGCCATATGGGTAATTGTGGATAGACTTACCAAAAGTGCTCACTTTCTACCTATTCAAAGCACTTATGGATCTGATAAGTTGGCCCAGCTGTACGTTAAGGAAATTGTACGACTACATGGAGTGCCAAAATCTATTACCTCTGATCGAGACTCCAAGTTCACATCCAGATTTTGGATTAGCTTGCAGAGAACTGGGTACGAGATTAAACTTCAGTACAACATTCCACCCACAAACCGATGGACAATGGAGAACGATCCAAACGCTAGAAGATATGCTTAGAATCGTAATTTTGGATCGAGGTGCAAATGGGAAGATATTTTACCGATCAATTTGCTTACAACAACAGCTATCAAGCGACGATCGGCATGGCCCCATACGGCCTCCTCAGATGGCAAAAGTGTAGATCACCACTTTATCGGGATGAAGTCATGAGAGAAAAGTCATAGGCCTGATGCGTGAGCGAAATGATCGAAATCGCTCGACAAATTAGGATGAGGATAAAAGAGGCTCAGATGTAGACATAAATCTTACCCGATACGCTGAGATCCGAGCTACGCTTGAGGATGGAGACAAAGTATTTCTTAAGGTCTCCCATCAAAAGGGATTGTCGTTTGGCCCGAAAGGAAAGCTTAGACCCCGCTTCATAGACCTTATGAGATCCTAGAAAGGATAGGTCCAAGAGCTTATAGGTTGGCTCTTCCGCCAAACCTAGGAAATGTCCATAATGTTTTCACGCCTCGCATTACGAAAATACGCTCACGACCCAAAGCACGTGATTCACCAAGACGACGTGATCCTCGAGCCGCACATGAGCTATAAGGAAGAACCCGCAGCCATACTTGACCACAAAGTTCAACAACTACGAGCAAGTCAATCTGCTAGTCAAAATGTCATGGAGACACCACTGACGCAAGGTTAAGTCACGGGAGCTTGAAGAAGCGATGAGGAAAATACCCCATCTATTTTGATAGAGGTATACAAATTTCGGACTAAATTTTTCGTAGAAGGGTGGAATGTAATATTCCAAAGAAACGAATATACGACACGGTTTTCTAAACCCGTAATTGTGGTTTTCACAAGATATTATCTTTTTACGACATCGAATCTTGTGATTTCGATACGATATCGTTATAACGAATTCCTTTCATAATTCACTAAGGATTGTGAATTAAAGGATTGAAATATTACGAAATGATTCGTCAATATATTTTAACGCCAAACGCAGATCGAACGCCGGCTTTTCATGAAATTTTCTCGAGCAAAGGAAGCTTGGAATTAATTTCCATCTTAATTCCTTTATTAAAAGGAATATATTTATTTAGTAAGTACGAACTTATCGCCACCATTTTGAGATGAGTCGATTTTGAACGCTTTGAGACGTTAACGCCAACGCCTGAGACGCTTGAAAATGAGTTTAATGCTCAGAAATTATAATAATTAATTTCCTATTATTATTTTATATAATTTCAGTATTAATATTTATTAAAATCGAATTTTCAGTTATTAAAATTCGATAATTTGGTATTGAAATTTTCGAAAACCCTAAGTTTATAAACTTTGGTTTTTCACATGAAATGACACCATTAAATTATCATATGGTATCTAAACTATATGTTATGACATATATGAGTATTATTAAGCTATGAAATCTGTTTTTAGATCATTAAAACTCGATAACAGATTTTTATAAATTTCGAAACCTAATTATAGAAATTAGGGTTTCTTATGCATAAATTAATGCTATAATTTTATCCTATGATATTGTTTAATATCTAAATCATATATTATGATATATATGGGACGAAAATTACATGAATATCAATTATAGGTGTGCTTTATAATTTTTATCCTATTTTCTCAAAATTAAAATCGGTAATGCCCATTTTTGTGTTATTGGTTGATTTAATTATTTTATGGCATGTATTATATATCTATGACCTATAATATGATTAATACATAGTATTATAGTGTAACAAAATTAAAATCAGCCCCCAACACCCCACCCATGCGCCGGCCACCCTATGAACAAGGAGTGCACTCCACCATTTTTCTACCCAACGCACGGCTTAGCTTTTCACTTAGCCTAATCATCACACTAATCCTCATCATTGAGCTGCAGATTTTGTGCCATTTCTAGCCAAAATCGAGAGAGAGAGAGAGTATAGGAGAGACTCTTCCACTCTTCACCCATTATTCTCCTCACTCTTCTCAAACACCCAAACACACTTCTCCTCTCCATTTTTCTCGCCCTAAGAAACCGAGAGCCATTTCATTATTTTCGAAAATTTCTTCTTCCTTTCTTCTTCATTCTTCCTCACCAAGTGTGATATCCATATTGTTTTGTGATTATATACCATTCCTAAGGTAAATAAGGCCATAGTACCGATTTTCCTTCCTCATTTATTCAAGAAAATCGAGCATGTTCTATAAATGTGTATATGTGTGTTTCGAATGTTATATATATGTATATGTATGTTTTAAATGTTCTTATGGATGAATATTGTTCTTGATGTATTTTTATTTTCAAAATAGGCGAATATGTGTCAATAAACATATAGTGTTGTTTATTAAATTTTGAATGAATCTATATATATATAAATTTTCAACCCAACCTTATTCTAAAATAAATTTCAAAACTATAAAATAGAACGGTGATGACCGATTTTGTTTAAACATGTTCTAAGCTTGGATTATTGATCTATGATATGATTTAAGACTATGGTATTTATTTAACAATTTTTGGAAAACCCTAGCTATTTATTTCATTAATACCGTGAGCTTCTTAAACATGTACCATGATGTATAAATTTTATTTTTAATCATATAATGACATATTAATGCTTTAGAACCTTGATTATATGTTCTATGATTTAATTAGAATTTTTGAAAATCAATTGCTATTTATTTAAAGAGGGCCGAGAGCATTGTGATGTGTAGGTTGGTGTATGATTTTATTTTTGGACATGTAATGGTGCTTTAATGCTTTAGTATATTAATTATGCATTGTGTGAATTAATTAGAATTTTTGGAAATCAAATACTATTTTAAATCAAATAAACCGTGAGCTTGTTGCTCTTGAAGGTGATGATTTAATTAGTTTTGATAAATATTATGATGTTATATTACTATACTATAGTGTATAAACATAGTATATAATTATTAGAATTTTGAAAACCAAATACTAAATAAAATCGAAAAGTTCGAGAGCTTACAAGCTCATATGGTGACGATTTAAATTAGTTTGGTTGATGTTATGATGTTACAATGTTATAATATAATGTTTAATGATGTTGGAATTTATTTAGAATTTTTAGAAATTATTTACAATTATTTGGTAATTATCAAGTTATTACCGTGAAAAATGCTATATATTATTAAATAAATGGTTATGATGAACTATGGGTTATATTGGTGAAGTATATTGATGTTGGATATTATACTAAGTATATATCAATTTTGGGAATTTTTGATAATTATTCCCTATTTATTGAATTACCGTAAATATATATATGTATATATATAAATAAATAGCAATAATATCATATGAATTTTATAAATTCATATTCTGGACCATAGTGTATAATAATGCACTATATTAATTTAGAAGATTTTTCAAAAGTCATTTGATATTTTTAAATTAATTATCGAAGTTGATAATTAATAAGGATTTTAAATCCTTTTAAAACAGCTTTATTAATGAAATATTGCTAAATTAATATTCTGGACAGTTTTAAATTTTATAAAATTTTATAAACATAGATTGCTATGTTTAAGATTTAACGCTCATTTTATAACGCTTTTAAAAAACCAAAATACGCTTTTATTATAAAAAGTGGTTATTAAATGCTAAAATAATTATAAGTCCTCGATTTACAAGATAAATCGAGAAATAGGACTTTACGCTTTCAAATCGATCAAATTCGATTTATAAAACAAAATAGTAAGAGCTTATTATTTAAAAGTCAAAATCATCGACTTTGTCGACCAGTTGTCGACTTCGCCGACTTTTCAAGTCAAACGACGATTATACGCTTATAAATACGCCAAGACGCTGTGAAGATATACTAATTGAGTATGATAATTCATTAGTAAGAAAAGATTTCCAAATGAAACCATATATCGAAAACGACTTATACGCTGAAAGTATCTCAAGAACTAACAAGTCAATCGATACGCAGTTAGAGACGTATCAATTCACTAAGGAATTCACCACATCGATATGAAATATCAAGTTTATCTTAGTTTTCGAAAGTCTCGAGAGACTTGAGCGACGACTAAAGCCTCGCCAGAAGCGTGGACGCAAACGCAATGACGGATTTTGACGAACGAATCTAACCTAGACTTTTACAACGAACCATAGTCCAGTGGGCTTTATCTTCAAAATGCGGCCTTTTCACCCCACTAAAAAGTGACTTTATCGTTATTTCAAATGAGTTTATTTACAAGACTTATTTTACAACCGCTTATCAAATGTTTTACCGCATTACCGCCAAAATATTTCGCTTTGTGTACGGATCCTATCTCATATGCCTGCAGGCTATGGAGATGGTTGGAACTATTATATCAATTGTTGTGGTAGCACCCAACCTTTTAATGTCGGGTCCCGCCGGATGATAAATGCCCTGCTAGGATTGGCGTGAAGGTTAGAACTATACGCGTGTTAACATATGCTTGCAGAGAGACCGCAGTCAGACGGATTACGGTCGTCACGGCGTCAGAGACGGAGGCCTCCTCTCGACGCTTATTATTTATTATTATTATGTATCGTGACTATGAGATACGGACCATACACACCAAGAAAATGCTCGCCGAGCTATGTTTACTTAACTCGAATGATTTGGTAAGACAAGGCATTTTTAACTAAAACCCTCGCGACTTACCCGATATCGGCAACAGAATCCAAATTCTATCAAACGTTTTCATGAGTCCACTAAGTGCAATTTCTGTACTTAGCCCCGCATGTTTGTTTTAAATGCAGTTGAGCTCGATGGTGATGATGGGAATGTGTTGAGGAGTCCAAAGGTCCTCGACCGATTTACTCAATTTGTGGTTTATACCAATGCATATCGTCATATATGTATTCACACACTTTCCGCCGCTATACTCAACTCCCTTATTTACGCTTTATGTTTATAAACTATTGAGGTCCATCGATCGCCAAGTTTTGGGGTCCGATGGCCTAAACCTTTTAAAAACACTATAACATCATCTCATATTCTGTTCAAGCATGTTAGCTTATTCTTATGCATCTCTATTTTATCCATGTAACCCTAAAATACTACTCCTAGTATTAGTCGCCTCCAAATCCGGGTTGGTCCTAATGGGTCGTGACATTCATGAACACGGTCATGATTAGTTGGTTTGAACGGCATAACTATAAACTCATAGTAGCCACATCTTGTTCGAAAGCCATTTTGGGTACATTTTTAGCTCGCACTTAAATTGATTATAGTCCAATCAAATCGGTTCTCGTGACCACTTCGCTTTTTCCACTAATCGAATACTCATTTATCCTCGGTAATCGGATTATTTACCTCAATAATCTATACACTTTCTTAATGGGCTATCTTTCTTCTTAACAAGCAAGTCGGGTGTTTCTTAAGGTGATACACTCAGTCCGATGAAACTTAGATTCTATACCTTTAAATTGAATCTTTATCCTTTACTTTCCTTGAATCCATTTGATAAAAGTACTTTCGACACGGTTTAATAATGGTTCTAACTTGATAGTGAAACTCTAGCTACCTATCGTGGGTAATCTTGTAGTTATCGAAAAGTCCTAATAATTTCCACATCCCCACTTTTATTTCCGCTTTTCCTTCTCTGCTTAGATAAACAAGGAATGCTCACATCCCTTCTTATCTAGTATTCTCCTTATTCAGTAGTGGATACGGTCGGAATTTTCTTCCTCATGTTAATTCCATAGAAACTCGTAGCTTTTAACCCGAGAAGTGGAACAAAATTTCCTCTCCTCGCACAAGATCGTGGAATGGTTTTCACCAACCAATCCATTCTTAGGATTATCTCTACGCCTCAAGAAGGTATTATGTTCAAGTTCTTTACTAAAGTCTTAAGTGATTCTAGTTAAATTCTAAGTTCGAGTAGATACGCAAGTGGCGCCATGATTCTTCCTTTATATAAAGAAATTCTCATCCTTTGATTTGCTTATTCTCGATTTGAGTTCTAACGTGTCCACGCATGCTCGCTACTGTGTGATAATGTAATGTGAAGCACTTATCTCGAACAACAATATTTTAGGTATGCTAAGAAGTTTTCTCATACCTACCAGGCTTTCCTGGTTCTGTTCGTTTTATCATTATCATACTTTCTAACCAGTATGAATGATTCAGCTTCCTTTTTCCTCTTTATCGCTCCTTAGAATATATCTTCCATATATTCTTTCTTTTAAATCCTTTCAAGAAGAATCCCTATATTAGCATTTGTTGTGCTATCATATGTAATGATATCCTCTTTGGATATACGTCATTTTTCTTAATCTTCATTGGTTTAACTAGATGGTTTCGCATAAGTTAAAATCCATTGTTCACTGGGAACGCGTCATACTTTTTCCTTAGCGTTATATATCTTTTCTATTTTCTCGACATTCTATGTTTACTTCATTTCAATGTCAGTACTCGTGATTTCACCTTACGGGTCATCTCACAAATATGAGGAATAACTTTCAATTAGATTCACCCAAGGTCCTTCCTCAGAATCCTTTCTTGTTTGTCGAACGTATTTCCTACGCAATCGCCTTTAAAAAGTTATCTTGCTTAATAATTACTAAATCGCGTATAAGATAAGCTGCTCGCCTCTATATACTTAGAGTATGATGGTTTCATCTCAAATAACAAATCTACTTTTAATCCACTTCTTTCCTTCAAAGGATTTACTTTACTTATCGAATCAAACTGCTTTGTAAAACTTATCTCATGTTCCGGCTATCTCATAATCAGATAGCTGGTAATTTCTCACTATTCTCGACTCTTGCTTTTTCTTGAGCATAATATCCAAGGTCATATTATTTTCGTATACTTGGTCCTCACTTTTATGATTAAGATCGCCTTCATTCTAATCTATACGGGTAATGTAGTACATTTGTACACCATAACTTACATTCCAAGTACCAATGTTCTATTGCTAAGTCTCAACTTCGGGTATCTCCCCATTTTGGTTTAAAACTAGAATAGCCTAGCTATTCACATATCTCATTATTTGATCCGTCGATCATACTATCTTCGTTTAACCAAAGTCTTAAATTCTTGGAATCAATTCCACTTAAACATAATCTTAGTGATTTAGGACTTAAGCGAGACTTATTAGTCGAGATATTATCATTCCTTACATATCCATCAATGATTCTCATCTACTTATACTTTAGATATGTCCAACCTACTAACGAGGTTATAGGACTAACAACTTATCTTTAAAGATAAGTTGATTCTCCGCTATAACATAATAAGAGGATTGATATCCCAAGGATATCGATACTTTTCTTTACTTCTACTCTAGCACCAATGCTAAAGAGTATCTCTTCATAACTTAGTCATCATACACTCACATGGAGGTATAACTTTACTGTTATCGATTGGGAAAGCCCATCAAGGGTCGATCCACCTATGTGTATCATAAAATATATCTCGCCTCATCGAGAACTTCTTTACATCATATCTCGATGTCTATCACTTTATCGATCTCGAAACTTTAGGTGATGATACGCCAACCCACGCTATACTTATCGTTCCAAGGATTGAAGAGAATTTCATCATAAAATTTTCTTTTCAAGAGGTATGGTCTCGCAATTCAAGACGACAACTCAGAGGTTTCAATCAACATGTTCTTTCGAATCAATAATTGGGGAATAGGGTCCAAGACCGTAATAGCAACTACTAAGATTTCTTTCGTCATATGGGTGGCTGCACTGGCCACAAATACTTTCTCACCATATGAAAGTTTGGTTTCAAGAGGATGCTTTATGAAATTTTCTGATTGTAAACTTCTTTCACAAGGAGGAGGACTCAAATGATATCTCTATTGAACTAGATCATAGAGTTATACTCAATGATGTATTCTTGGCTATGAATAAGATTCAAACCTTATACAACTCACTTTAGTTGTCATCAAAGGCCTCATGTACACATATGCTATAGTTCTTCTCGAACTATCGAATCTTTGCTTTCTAGTAGCATTCTAATATTCATGTCACACCGTAGAGTTCTCGCTCTATATACGCCGCAAGATCGTGATCAACTGCTTTGATCACATTCTTATTTCATTTCTAACAGAAAGTCATAGTCAATTGGATTTCGCCATACGTGAACCTCCAAACAAAAGACTATACTCATATCATCGTAGTATAGTGACATTCATTATCTCCAAATCATCATTCTCGCTCTTCGCTTTTCGACTTTCTCGCTTTGTTCTCGCTATTCACCGAGATTCTTATTTCGATCTCGCTTCTTCACGATGTACTAAAATTCTCATAGTTCTTTTCTATGTTCTTTCACAAAAGGGATCATGCGATTTAAACATTTATGTTCTTTGGGATAACATATCCATCATCAAAATAATCGAAATTTCGTAACTTTAAACATTCATAACATATCTCTTTCATAATAATCATGCTCATCAATTTCACAAATTTAAAGATTTCACTTTAGATATATCAATGTCAACACTTTCTAATATAACATCATCATAATATAATTATATGTTGGTAGCGAACCAACAACTTTCATAACAAAAATTCTCATTAAATTCCACTAATTCAAAGGTTTCTTTCGACATAACAATGTCAATACTTTCTCATATCACTTTCAACTCTTCACAACATAAATCCTCATTGCAACATTTGCAATTACTTTCACTTTCAAAAATTCTCATAACTTTCATTTCCATTAAAAAATCATTTCAATCATCATTCACTATGTGTTTATTCTCAAATATCTTTCATAACTTTCATCTCTTTGAAATATTTTTTCCATGAATATGCGCCTCATACCGCATATTCTCGAATCTCTTTATTTCAAAATTTCATTTTCTTGAAAAAATCATTTCACTTAAATAACTTTCACTTTCAAACTTCTCATTTTCATTCTCAAAACTTTGAGAAAGTCATTTACCTCTTTCCTATTGGGCTTGATGGATGGAGTGTCGAGCATAGTCACCGATCTCTAGAAGTCTAATGACTCAATCTGACTTAACTTTGAAAGGAAATTTTGGGCTCAAGGAACGAATCGCCTCGATACACTTTGTAACAGCCCGCCAACCCAAAGTACGGATTAGCGTGGATCTAATTAAAATAGATTAAGTAACAAATATCGATACGAGGCAATCGAATGCGACATATATCGAATATTTCTAGAACTTCATGAGTTTAGGCTTAACGAAAACATAACATACATATGACTTCATAATCTAGCATCGAAAACATGTGAAGTACACATGTGACTTAAGTGTACTAAGGTTCTACTATCAACAACAAATGACCGACCGCCAACACCGCTCCATCCCATCGATCACTCAACTCGCACATTTAAAAACAACATGCGGTGGTCGAGTACAAATAATGCACCTGGCCTCATCACAAAACATTTTCTTTAAATTACACCGCCTCATAATACACGAGGTTTTTAGTAGAAATAACTCGTGATTACCAAAACACTTTATCATTTCTCAAAAGATCGCCATGAAGCATTTTCTTTCGTGTGTATGATCCATATCACTTTCTCATAACTTTTCTCATATAATATTCTTTAAACGCCGAGAAGGAGGCCTCCTTCACGGACGCCGCGACCACCAAGATGTTCCTTTCGCACCCACCACCTATAACTCACGCCGTGAAAGCGAGCCCTTTCACGGACGTCGCGACCGTCAAGATGTTGCTATCGGCACACAATACTTATGGGTACACCGTCCGTGCTAGAATTCAATCTAGCACAGACCCGAATTCAACCTCCGCACTAGAATAGACCAGAATTCATCCTCTAAAGACAGACCAATTCATTCTATAAAATTGGTAATGACCCAATTGGAGCCACCCAACAATCAGATTCTTTCTCATCGCTGGGAACAACTCAAGAATCAAGTCACATGCGAACCAACAATTGATAGATTCATACACAAAATATAAACACTTTCAAGGTGTAATCATGTCATTTCTCAACCGAAAGCTTTGAATAAATACTGCATTTTGCGTAGGCAAAATAAATAAAAGGTTTTCAGTAAAGCCCACCTCAGATACGCTTCCTTTATGGTTTCCTTTCTATGTCGACTTTCAAGTCTACGTCCCACCTTAACGTAAGAACTATTTTAGTACATCGTCACGCTTTTCAAGAACGTTAGGTCTATCAAATTGATAATCATTCTAACCAACTCAAGACGCTTTATACGCCTTAGTGTATCTAATCGACGTTAATCGCTTTCTACTAGACGTATCACATCACGCTGATCACGACATCGTGATTGCAATTTTGACTTTTGGTCAATATTTTGACTTTTTAGTCAACAATGTCGATTTTAGTCAACATTTCACTTTTAATAAACAATTGACTTTTAATATATATATATATATATATATATTTCAAATTTATATATATATATTCTCAACTTAATTCGATTTTCAATCCTAATATCATAAGTCTCGATTTTTCACGCTTTCCAACCATCATGCTTAATAAACACATAAATATAATTAAATTCGCACGTAGTATTTTTTTATTCGTCAATTAATACAAAATTTTAAAGGTCACACACTATGGACTCGAACCCGACCTTCGACCCCTGCATTAACCACTCTACCACTAGCCAACACACACACACTATTCTCACATAGTATTTTATTTCTAATCTTACGTCACTTAAATAAATATTCGACGAAGCATAGTATTTCATGTACTAAAATCACATAAAATCATAGTATGTCTAAAACATATTTTTAGAACATATTATGTGATTATACTTGATAAGATAAATTTAAAACATTAAAACCTATATTTCCCATTTTCGGTATTTTTTGATTTCTTATTCAAAACTTGTGCATAAATTATCATAAATTCACATAACACATTATTTTACCCTAGATCAATAATATGTAATCATATTGATCATAGAAAATTATACATCACTTAATTTCACTTCACAACTCTCGAAATTTTGAAATACTTTCAAATATTTTCAAAAATTCCAATAAATTCATTTAACACTATATTATGATTCTACATCATTAATATGTTATAGTATCATCAAATCATGAATTATATCTCATGATAACATTTATTCATAATTTTCGTATTTATACATATATATACTATCGTGTTCCAAATATTCTACATAAAATCATACATGCCTTAACATTACCAAATATGATTAATTCATGCTCAAAACATCAATTAAAAATCATAATTATCAACATATGGTACTTAATCATTTATGGTCATCACCAAGTTTTCATAATCATGCTCATCTTCGCATTAAAATCATAATATGCTTAGGAACATCATATAAACATAATTCCTAAACAACTTAGCACATGAACATAATTTCTAAAATTTCATTATAAATGAACTAAGCTCATAACATAAGATTTCATGGATGAAAATCAAAATTCTAACATGTAAACAAAGCCCGTAACGTTCTAACCTTTTAATCGAGTCGATTTCTAACGGCAACGCTTTTATCTAAAATTTGGGAAGGAAATGGACGAACTCTCCTTATTTTCACTCAACATTTTCGGTCCAAATTGAGCAAAATGGGAGCAAGTTTGATCCTATGCATTATTTATAGATATGTCCACTTGCAAGCTTTAAAAAAAATCTCATGGAATTAAATTATTACACTTGCATATTTATCTAATAATTTTCGTCCACTTGTTAAATGCTAAGGACAAAATCTCTTTTTTTTTTCTTCCCATCCTAATTATTATTCACGGCACTATGAAGTAATTGATTTGAATTTTTTTTTTCATTCCATTAACTCATGCTCACGGTAATTCCAAGTTGTATGTAGTGATTTTTAATTGTTTTAGTGATAATATTCTTTAATTATGCTTTAGAAAAGACAATTTCAAAGTCAATAATATCAACTCCTATCATTATCACAAGATAAGGAAAATCTCACCTATATACCTTATATGAATGTGATCGGCCATCTTCAATTGTGAAGGATAAATTCTATTTTTATACTATCATATACTATATATTACTTTAGGATAACATCATATTTGAAAAGTCAAAATTTTACACCTCGACTTTATTTTATTTTCACACTGTTCATACTAATTTTCAACAATTTCTCCTACTACAAGACAAGGATCATAGTTACTTGTTCCAATTGAATACATATTCTATCTTATCTTATAATAATATCTTATCAACATAATAATAACATAGCATTAATTAGGGCATGATATTTTTATCCATTTCACACCTATTGTCAAAGTTTTCGGCCACTTGTGTACAAAGGTGTAGGTTACTTGATCAAATTGATAACTACCTCTACTTTACACCTAATATCATGCTAATATCATAATCATATCCTCACATTAATTAAAGTATGATATTTATCAATTTTGTCACATAAGATGACAATATTTTCGGCACTTATCAAACAATTGGCACCCCACTTGTGCAAGTTGATATAACACCTTATCTTATCCTTAAAATATCTCCAAAATGTAATTATAACAATACATCATCATTCGATAGGAATTAAATCCAATTTCTCATACATATTAATTTTCGAAAACAATATATACCATAATGCTATATATTTTATTTTCTTGTAATAAATAGCTAATTTATAGCTATGTGACATATTATAATTTTATATGATGAATTACATTATAGAAAAATATTTAGAATAATTTTCGTCACAAAACCAAATTTTCAAAATTAGGTTTTCAAAATTTAGCTAAATTGTTCAATTTTATTCTCAATTTTCTAGCATTATTTTGATGATAAATAATGTTTTATATCATAAAATAATCATAGGAATTTAAATAATATAATTCCATGATCATTAGACTAATTTATCGAACTATCTCAAAACGTAGACGTTCTAAACGCCTCAAAACGCCGAAATTGAATCATCTCTAAATGTCCAAAATAAAGTTGTAATAACTTTATTCATTCTTATAATAATAAGGAAATTAAAATTTTAAGCTTCTATGCTTAAAAATATTGTAAGACTTAACTATCGAATTTAACCGACGTTAGAATAATACGTTCGAAGGAACATTAGAAACTATATTCTTTAATTCACTAATCAATAGTGAATATGTTATAGTAATCCTCAGATAATGGGTAGTCAAATCAAGTTTCGATAATTCGCTATTTCGATTACGGAATAAAACCCTAATTAGCGATTTTATTATCGCAAATTAACTTTAAAACTACGGGAAATTACATTTATAGATAAATATTTTAATAGAAACAAATGAAAATTATTCCAAGATAATAACTTTGAATTGCAATACTCACCCTTGCATTTTTCGAGCTCCAATGGTTTACCAATATAGGCCATTGATCGGCTTCCACCCTTTGTGGACATTTTCGACACCACGTAATTTCATACGACTATGCT
Source organism: Salvia rosmarinus (assembly GCA_036937905.1). Taxonomy (NCBI): domain Eukaryota; kingdom Viridiplantae; phylum Streptophyta; class Magnoliopsida; order Lamiales; family Lamiaceae; genus Salvia; species Salvia rosmarinus. The sequence goes on from JAODLM010000601.1 coordinate 42,418, forward strand.
AAGTATAATACTTTGCTTTCAATCTATTATTCCATTCTTCCAAAGTTTTCCAAGTTTCTTAAGACAATTTTTTTTATAATTGTCTCAAGTTTGTATTTTCCTACAACCAAAACATAAAGATATATAGTGAAAGATGAATGATTAATAATTGTTATAAGTTAAAAGACGATGGTAAGGTAAGGTGAAAATGTTGATGATAATAGAAAAATCAAAATGCGTAAAATAAATTAAAATTAATTGAACATAGTACCTTCACATCATCCCAAACGAGATCCTTTAGAGTATTAGGATCGCCTCCAATCAGATAAGAAAGCGGTAATTTGTTTCATCTTTGCTAAGATTCCTAGCTCGATGAAAAATACAAGATTGGTTCCGATGACGTGATCGGGCGCATCTAGTTCTAGCCGCATGACCTTTCCCGTGCCCCATTCAAAGCCCATCTTTGCAGTCCCGCTCTAATCAGAATCATAATTATTGTTATGCAATAGTATAATTAGAAAATAATATTATGTATGATTATAATACCATAAACAAAAATAAAGATATGATGTTACGTTGGTCATTATCATCATCAACATTGTTTTGTGTCCGATCGATCACTATCATCGACGAGGATATGGAGTATCAAAGTTCCTCATATTGGTGTCCGGCGCCCGCATCCGAGTCGTAATTATCGCCGATGTTGTTTGAGTTCGCATTCAACTAAGGTGTCAAGCATCGATCCGATCGACGCCGGGATTTCTTAAGCAATCGTGCCATGAGTAGCTGCAAATTGGTAACTATATTAAAACTTACTAACTCTTTTTAAGCAAAGAAGTAGAGAAGAAAAGAATCGCATTAAGAACTATGATGTGAACAGCATGAAAGGTAAAACGAGTTTGAGGCTAAGGTTTAATATCATCTCCTACTACATGATACATCATCTCCCTACTACATACATCATCTCCCTACTACATGATAAAAATATTATTATAAATTTCAGATATATAGTCTAACATCTTTTCAAAAAGTTCAAATAATCATATTTACATTCACATCTAATCAAAGCTATAACGAGACTAAATCATGATAGAGTAACCATGTCGATGTGTAGTTCCTATCATTCGCATAAATAGTAATTCGCTGGCCATTTTCTTCTGTTAAGTGGAGGAAAATCTCCGCCAAAAAATAAGCTAGCTTCCTATACACACTTTAAGTCTAAAATCTCCCGATCGGGTAGTTCCTATCATTTGTATACTTTAAGCAAGTTGAAGTTGTCACGATCCGACTATTTAATTACTTATTTAACTGTAATACCCGATTTCTATAGATCATGATTAAGAGATTATTAAGAATGGCATCAGATCCTTAAGAAAGTTGGTTAAGTTAGAAGCTTTGACGTTGTTCTCGAGTCGAGACGATAGAATTTCGCAGATTGAGATAGAATCTGAGATAAGATTCTTAAATCTAGTTGAACATAAGAAGACCTAGATTTAAATAGTCTGAGACGATAGATACATGCTCAAATAAGTCTTGATTTCGAAAATTTAGAATTTCAAAATCTACGCTGGACGCCTAAGGCTTTATCGATTAAGCTCGAATGAAGAGCTAAATATTTTAAAATGGTTTTTAAGGTAAAAATATGTTTAATTATTATATTTTGATGTTTATAGCAATTATTGAGTTTGAAAGCAGAGATTTAAATAGAGGTTGTATTATCGGATAATTAGTGTCGATTTCGCTATAAAAACGCATGCATTATTCTACAATACTTATATTTAATTTCTACAAAAAGTGATTTATATCTATTAAAGAAATGAGAAAGAAAAGGAAATTTAGTTTTCTAAAGTGGAATAAGCACCACATAAAAGAAAATCAAAATTTAATTAATTATTACATAATATAAATATTATACTTTAGACTTTTCAAAGCTTATCTCTTCCTCATTTCTCTCCTTCAACTCACGGTTTGTAATATCCCGTCGTTTTAATACTTAATTACGATAATATAAATCGTAATTAGGGTTTTAAGCTCGATAATTAAAATCTTAATTAGTCAACGCTCAACTTTGACTAAGCATAATTTGATAAATTCTGTGACATTCATCGACGCTTAGCGAATTAAGGAATATAGTTTCGATATTCCTTCGAACGATATTACTAACGCCAATGAAATTCGACGCTAAGCCTTTACATTATTTTTAAGCATTTAAGCTTAAATTTTAAATTTACTATTATTATAGGAATAAATAAAGTTATTACAACTTTATTTTGAACATTTTAGAGATAATTCAATTATGTGAATTTAGAGACGCTTCAAACGCTCACGCTTTGAGATAATTCGATAATTTGGCCAAATGATCATGGAATTATAAAATTAAATTCCTATGATTATTTTATGATATAAGAGCGTTATTTATCATCAAAATAATGTTAGAAAGTTTAGGAATGAAATGTAACATAAGAATGGTTTTAAACCCTAATTTTAAAATTAGGTTTTGTGATCTAAATTTGTTCTAAATATTTTCCTATGATTTAAATCATCAATTAGTACTTATAATATGTCACATAACTATGTGGTAGCCATTTATTACATGAAAACAAAATATTTAGTATATTAAACCCTAATTTTCGAAAATATGTGTTCTTAAGGAGTAATTTTAATTTAATTTTATCCAATTAATAATGTATGATATTAATTATATTAATGTGATATTATTCAGGATAATATGAGTTGTATTACAAGTTGTACAAGTCAGTGACACATACATGATAATGGACTAAAATTTAGGTGTATAAGGTGACAAAATTTAATCAATTTCTATGCTACAATTAATGGGAGGCTATGAGTTGTATCTTATCTTATATTAGGTGTAAAGCGGACATAGTTAGCAATTTGAACAAGTAATCCATGGCTCATTTAATGAGGAGCGAAATGTTGAAAATTGAGTTGAAATTATTTAATTTCACACTATAAAATAAGACCATTCGAATAGTTGAAATTGTTGAATTTCTAAAGTAACTTTATTACATAATAATAATATAGTGTATTATATGAAAAAAATAAAATTAATCCTAAAACTGTAGAGAGGGCTCGAGAATGGTACATATGTCACATAATGTGACAAACTCTTTAATTCTTGATAATTATTATACAAATTATTAATTCAAGGATAATATGATATAATAAAGTATATATGTAGTAGCCCTAAAATTTATTAGTAATTATTAAAGCTTAATTAGGTATAATTAAGAGTTTAAAAGCTATTTAAGCCCTAAGAATTTATAAATTAATATAATGAAATATTAATCGGCATGAATCCAATTAATTTAAGATTTGAACATATGGGATTGGAAAATGTAGAGATTTATTAGAAATGAGTTTATTTGTGATAAAATGAAATATGCTTATTTGTGTATGTTTGCATGAAAATGCTATTAATTAGAAATTACGCTATGAAATGCATTAATTATTTTGATGTTATTTTTCTTATAAATGAGATAAAATATTATTTAAGATATTAAATATCTTGAATAAATTGTTTTATTAATAATTAATGATAAAAGAATTAATTGGTGTAATTTTCAAAATTTAGGAAGCAATTAAATAATTAGTTGAATTTTAATATATGAAAGGATTTAAATTATGCTATATGAATCTAAATTCAATTATGAATATAAGTTGCATTAGATTTTATAATTTAATTAAAATATGATCCTATTAAATAAATTATATTATGGTATGGAATTAGTAAGAATAGGGGTGTAATTATAATATTTTTGAAATTTGTGTTTGATTATCTGAAATTTTAAATAAATGCACATTAAATTTAAATTAAGTTTCTAGAATTATAATACATAGGATAAACCATCTTCAACCTCAAAACACCTCCCATTTTCGGCCCTCACACACTCACACACACACAAAAATTTTCTTTTCAATTTTAATACATAATTAACCTTGGAATTAAGGGCAAATCATCCCAAGTAAGGTAATTGATTTAGCTTAAGATTATGCAATTTAAATTCATGAAAAGTATGTTCTATATTCCTATAATTTTCTAAAATTATGAAATGTCGAGTATGGATGATTTGTTTCAATTTTATTATGTTTATTGATTTAATTATGAATATGGAGCTCGATTAACATAAGCTATGGATTTAAATTCTTAAATTCATGAAATTTCAAAATTAAAGTTTGATCATGAAACCCTAATTTTGAATATGATTCACATGTTATGATATGATCAATTAAGCTTGAACATATGTTTAGGGATGATTATAAACATCATACGAACGAAGAAATTAAAATTAAACCATGCTTATTAAATTTCCAAAATTTTCAAAATGAGGATTAGTAGGAACTTAATGATTTTGATTTTTATTGATGAATTTGACATGATAATCATGCTTAGGACATGAATAATGTATAAATGAATTTATAGGAATTTAATTCAACCATATACTAATAGCCCTAATTTTCGAAAACGAATGCATACCATGAACTTTGATTTTGATTTTATTTGATGGATTTGAATTGATATTTGAGATCTATGATAAAAATAATGCTTAAGTAGAATTATTGGGAATTTTTGAACATAGGTATCAAAAGTTAGAAAATTAAAGTTTAAACTAAAGTTATACTTATAAGTGATATACTTGATCTATGATTGAATGGATCATGAATTTATGATTATTGATGTTAATTGAGTATAACTATATGATATTTGATAATTAATGGATTTTGGATATTAAAAATATTGAAATCTTATAAACATGTAGTTGAAGGGCATTAATATTAATGATAAATGAATGAATTTAAACTTGTTTTAAATTCCTAAGTGTATATTTAAGTATATGGTGATGATATTGAGGAGTTTGGGATGATATCAAGTAGTTTGGTATGATTGGGCTATACATATTACAGATGTTATACGAAATTTCGCGTAATTTGATATTAATAAGACGTTTCAGATATTACTTGATCACTAATAGTATAAATAAGTAAGAAAGATTACTAAAGTCAACGATAATCTTATGTTACAAGGATCAGCAGAGGAATCGGAAGAAGAACGAAGAACCCAACTTGTCGGATTGAACGATTCAAAGGGTAATGCTTCTAAAGTTATTTTATGCTAAAGAATTTTTGTTAAGCTTCGACTTGTTTTATTATGAAATTAATTTCAATCACCACATGATGAATATGTTGAAAATGAATGTTTTACCACATTGTGGGTATGACGGCGATGTACCCATCTACGGTAGAGAAAATGTTATGCATCGCGCACATGTAGACGGTCGTGAGCTTGCCCATGTAGCCGCCATGGTAATTTGATGAGGCCTACTTCCTTTACCAAACGACGAGATAGTACGACCGTAGTTGTGATCCTTCGGACCAACTCGGTATGTTATGCCAGATGTTTCAAATATTAAATGTGGTGATCTTTCTATTATAATAGAAATTTTATGCAGGATTTATCAACCGTGTTCTTAATGTTAATCAAGGATATACCTCTTCAACGAAGTTATAAATTTCAAAGTATGTTGGCATTATCCACCGAGTACTTTCTCGTACTCATACCTCCCAAAATGTTTCTCCGACGCAGTTGAGCATAAAGGAGATGTAAGGTGAAACCGAGTAAATATTATTTTACTTTCTTACTTAAATTAGATGTGTTTGAATATCATGTCTTCACACATGATATTCATTACTATTCATCGCTAAGACCTAGAAACATTGAAACCGTACTTTGATAACCTTGTAAATATTTTTGAAACTCTTATGTATGTATTTTGAGGTCAGTGCCTCGCTTGTGTTTATATTGTTGTTGGATATTCTCCGAGTTCAGTCGGCTTATTTCATTTTCAAACGTTATGATGTCCGCTTGTTTCAAAACCAAATTCTTTAAATTACTTGTTGTTGAAGATTATTGTTGATTCAACCAAATACGGCTTGATTATTTGATTAATTAAGTAGTTAAATAGTCGGTCGTGACAGAGTGGTATCGTAGCATTTGTTCGCTTTGATCTTGTAAATTTTTCTTCTTCGAGCCAACCTTTCTTGAAAATTTTGATTCTGCTGGTAAAGGCTCGCTGCCCACCATCTCTTCACCAACCAGAAAAGTAAGTTATGAATGATGTATATTCGAATGAAATGTGACTATGATGAACATTAATTGGTCAGTATGTATGAACATAAATGATGCGTGATTATGATGTTTTAATTAGTACATAAATGATATCCGATGATAGGATGGTAGAAGAAAATCTACCGCTTGAAAGAACGCTGCTTATAGGCCGCCGGCTCGGGAGATATTAATAAATTTTACGACTACGAATGAGACCGGAATAGGCACGCTCTTCCTTCATCATTACAAGGTCATGTGGCGATCGGTTCTCAAGTGTGGAGAACCGAGCTCGACGGGTTGCTTCATTTGGTGGGAGCTTTACCTCCCGACCGAGGGACGGGGCAAACAAATAGCTTTCAATTATGTGCATCCCGATATGGAGTGTAGAATTATCGTAATCTCAAGAAGTTTATAAGAACTTAAAGACCAACAGGACGGGGAAAATCCTCCATTCATTCCTCACCGTCCTTTGATTACTTTATCCCTACAGCTCATCAAATTTAGATGATATCCTTGAACCAAAAGTAAAAGAATTAAACCTCAGATCTCATGAGCTTGTTAGAGCCACCTAAATATGAATATCAGGATGATGATAATACTACTGCTCTCACTTGGACCTCAAAGGAATATGGATGACCTAGATTTATTTGATCAACCATTTGCACCGAAAACCCTTCACCACCCTTATCTCCTCTTCCCGAAATTCCATTGATAATGTCTTCCAATCGAGGTAGGACATGAGTTTGATCAACAACCGCTGGCATACTTCTAGCTTACAACCTTGTCTACTAATGAAATGTTCTTCGTTGTCGGATCCATTCTTCTCATGCTGCGAGAGCCAAATAATTGCTTGTTGATCACACTTTCACCCTCAAGAAGAGAACTCAAGAGAATGTAGACGGATAAGGAGAAATTAGTTAGCTAACTAAGATAGTAGGTGGAACTACCAATTCTGTATATATGAAACTAACTGTATAAAAGTCCTCATGAGGCAACTTTCTTGTAAATTATAAATTGTTTTGTTATCTTTGATGCGATAAATAGTTATGCCTCTATCTTTTGTTGATGATTATATCTTGTTGTCACTGATGTTAAAATCCTTTTCCTTTGTTGATATTTTATTTATCACAGAAAATAATAAATTTCTTTGCAAGTGAAATGCCTCCTCAAGACGAAACCGTAACATGGAAGAAAGAGCAAGTCAAATCACTCCCCAAAACTTTCCGAACAAAACCTTTATAATCGTGAACCTCTCCCGAATGTAAAAATAGCCGAACTTTTCTTCATCGTAACCCACCTACTTCACAGTGGGTCATAGTCCTACCAAGCAGGTAAGAATGGTACGGACTGTGGAGAGAATCTTTAAGTTTTGGAATGTAGTGATCAAGAATGCTTGTTGTATAAACTTTCTTATGAAAGGACCCGAGACTTCCGTGGAGGCCGATGTAAAACTCTTACCCGTAACAAATGGCGAACTTTATTCGGGAACAAGGACAAGAATCAGACGCTAAGTTTATTCCTCAAGCTATAAAGGCGTAAAGAAATTGAATTTATGAATTTGAAACAAGGAAATAGAGCGGCTTAGACGATCGTGAATTCTCAGACATTATCCCGATACGCACCTTACAAGGTAGAAACCGATGAAAAGATGGTCGAGATGTTTCGGCCCTGATTGAGACCCGAACTGGATTATTTTAGCAGTTTAACCACCCATGTCTTACGCAGAAACTCTTAACCGCATGCTAGACATGGAAATGGAGATACAAGGCAGAAGAATGCTACCGAGTCAAATATCGTGTACCACAAGGAACTGTATCTATCAAGATCCTTCCAAATGGAACAAAGATATAAAGGAAAAGAAAGTGGGAGACGCAAGGAAATTCAAACAAAAGGCCGCTTTCAGAGAGGGGACCTACGACGCCGAGATCATTCCGATCACCGACCATTGGACAACCACTCTTTTCTCCGAATCGATAAGACCACCCATGTGCCCTCGCAATCGCCCATATTTCGCCTATGTAGAAGTGGTAGCAACACACATGCATGTGACAGCTCGCCACTTTGCTTCCTCGTCCATACAGTATATAATGTGGCTGGGAAAGAGAAAGAATGAAATCCCTCGACCTCGTCCAAACAAAGGAGCAATGAACGGCACTCACAACCACCCCTGCTATCGCCTCCCTCCACCACAAGTGATCATAATTCCAGAAACTTCACCCAGCATCATCTCAATTCTACAAATTCAATCTCAACACCAACAAAGCGATGCACTCAAATGTAAACAACTGTAAAAGAGTATCGGAAATTTGACAGTACGGCCCGATAAAAGGTATACCGTTATAGTTTTGTTCGATACGGGAGCATCGCATTCCTTCATTTCACCGCATGTGTAGATAATCTCGAACCTTCCCGAGAATCATCCAAGTAGGTTTCAAAGTGCTTACTCCAATTGCTGGGCGACAGAGTTGATAAAGTATGTCCTAACGAAATTTGAGTTAGGATTACTCAATTAAAAGTCTAATCATTACGCCCATGAACGTGGGACGAGATATTATCTTAGGTATGGATTGGTTAACTAAGAATTTACAACGATTCGCTAGAACAACGAGAAATCGCTTCAACCACCGTGAAAAGAACTCACGTGCTTTTATGGATCAATGAGAGAAAAGAATTGTGCCTATGATATCCTGTAATACCCCAAATTTTCAATTAGTAATTATTTAATGATTAATAATTTAATAGGGCATCGCATCCTTAATAAAAATAAATAAACATGCTTATGATTTAAGATAATGTGTCGATTGATTATTTGATCTTAAGGATCAAATCAATTCTATAATTTTTAGAAATGACTAAATTTTGCTATTTAGGCGCTAGTAGTCCTAATATATAATAAGCATAATTAAATGAATATGCAAGTATAAAATGTCATAAAGTAAGAAATTTAGAATATAAGTTATGTATATAAGATTAGTAGTATCAAATGAGAAATAAATATACATATTATATTATTTATATTATATAAATATATACATGTTCTAGAAACTAAACGACTAAGCAAGTCTACATTAAATAAACTTGGAGAAATCCCTTCAATCCGGGTACCAATCCATGAATTTTGAGGCATGTTACTAATACTAGGAAAATAGTATTTTAGGGTTGATTACATTTTATGTGGTAAAATAAAATGCATAAGAATAAACTAACATGCTTGAGCTAAAATAAGAAATTATTGAATATAGGGTGATGTTATAATGTTTTGAAAATATTATTTAGCCATCGGACCCCCGAACTTGGCACGATCAGATGGGCACGGTAAAATAAAATGCATAGTTCATAACATAAAACATAAATAAAGGAGTTCATCCGAGTATAGCGGCGGAAAGTGTGTGAATACATATATGACGATATGCATTCAAGGTATAACCCAAACATTCAAGTAAATCGCCGAGGACACTAGACTCACTCAACACATCCCCATCATCACTATCGAGCTCAACCCGCACATTTAAAACAAACATGCAGGCTAAGTACAAGAAATTGCACTCGGTGGACTTATGCCGAAAATATTTTGATAGAATTTGGATTACGTTGCCAATATCGAGTAAGTCGCGAGGGTTTTAGTTAAAATGCCTTGGCTTACCAAATCATTTTCGTCAGAAACATAGCACGCTGGGCATTTTTGTGTGTATGGTCCGTATCTCATAGTCACAATACATAATAATAAATAATTAAATAAGCGTCGAGAGGAGGCCTCCATCTACGACGCCGTGACCGCCGTAATCCCGTCTGACACGGTCCTCTGCAAGCATATGTTAACACAACAGTAGTTCCAACCTTCACGCCAATCCTAGCTGGCATTTGTCATCCGCACAGACCCGACATTAAAAGGTTGGGTGCTACCACAACAATTAATATAATAGTTCCAACTATCTCCACACCCTACCCGGCATAACAGATAGGATCCATACACAAAGCGAAATATTTTGGCGTAATGCAAAAACATTTGATAAACAATCGTAGTATAAGTCTTTGTAAGTAAATTTATTTGATATGACATGAAGGTCATATTTTTGAAAACAAGAAGTCCATTTTGAGATAAGAAGGAAAAGCCCACACGGTAAGACTATGGTTCGTAGTAAAGGTCTAGTTCGATCGTTCGTCCAAAATCCGTCATTGCGTTTGCGTCACACCTTTTACGGCGAGGCTTTAGTACGTCGCTCAAGTCTATCGAGACTTTCGAAAACTTAAGATAACTTTGATATTTCATATCGATGTGAGACTGAATTCATGAGTGAATTCAATACGCCTCTAATACGATACGATCGACTTTTCTCGCCGCCGAGATCGCTCAACGATATAAGTGCGTTTTCGATATATGGATTTCATTTATGAAATCCTTTCTTACTAATGAGGTATTATACTCAATTAGTATATCTTTCGCGTACTGACGTATTTACAACCGTTTAATCGTACGTTTGACTTTGAAAAGTCAACGAAGTCAACATTGGTCAACAAAGTCAATGATTTTGACTTTTAAATAGTAATTTCTTACTATTTTGCTTTATAAATCGAATTTAATCGATTTGAACACGTAAAGTCCTATTCCTCGATTTATCTTGTAAATCAAGGACTTATAATTATTTTCGCATTTTTAATAATTCTTTTTATAATTAAAAAGCGTATTTTGGTTTTTAAAACGTTACAAAATGAACGTTCGTCTCAAACATAGCAATCTATGTTTATAAAATTTTGTAACATTTGAAAACTGTCCAGAATATTAATTTAGTAAATTTTCATAAATAAACTGTTTTAAAAAGGATTTTAAAATCCTTATTAATTATCGATAATTTCGATAATTAGATTAAAAATACTAAATGATCTTTGAAAAATTTTCTAAATCAATATAGTGTATTATTATACACTATGGTCCAGAATATGAATTTATGAAATTCATATAACACTATTTTCTATTTATTTATATATATATATAAAAATATTCATGGTAATTCAAATAAATAGGAATAATCATCCAAAATTCCCAAAATTGGTATATACCTATTATAACATCCCAACATCAGTATATAATATTTTCATAATCCATAGTTCATCATAACTATTTATTTCAATATATAACAATATTGTACACGGTAATTATGGATAATTACCAAATAAATAGTAAACAATTTCTAAAAATTCTAAATAATTTCCAATATCAATAAACATTATATTATAACATTGTAACATCATAATATCAACCAAAACCATTTGAATCATCACCATATGGAGCTACAAGCTCTCGGCTTTTTTGAATAAAAATGGTATTTGATTTTCAAAAATTCCAACAATTATATACTATGTTTATACACTATAGTATAGCAATATAACATCATAATATTTATCAAAAACCAATTAAATCATCACCATATGAGCTCATTGCTCTCGGTTTATTTGATTCCACTAGGTAAATGATTTTCAAAAATTCTAATAATTTCACACAATGTATAAACAATATACTAAAGCATTAATACACCATTGCATGTTCAAAAATAAAATCATACATCAACCTATATTTTTATAAAGCTCACGGTAATTTTTAAAATAAATAGCATATGATTTTCAAAAATTCTAATAAAATCATAGAACATATAATCAAGGTTCTAAAGCACTAATATGTCATTACATGCTTGAAATAAAAATTATACACCAAGGTACATACATATATAGCTCACGGCATTTTCAAGAAAAATAGCCTAGGGTTTTCAAAAATTTTCTAAATCAATACTATAGTCTTAAATCATAACATAGATCATATATTCATCATAAAAATGCTTAGAACATGCTCGGCCATTATCATTTCTTTTTTAACTATTTTCGAAAATTGTAAAAACTATATCCTATAGTTTGAAAATAGTATAATGCTAAATCGTTCATATTTTCCATATACTATGTCCTATGTTCATCTAAACATACTTCTCATATTTTCAAAATAAAATCCTCAAGAATAATTATGAACACATATCTCATGCTTAAGAACATTTAAACATTCATGTACATATATATATAAAACTCGAACACACATATAAAACATAATTAACATGCTCGATTATTTCTTGAAAAATGGAAGATAAAAATCAAAGATAGGCCTCATTTACCTTGAATGTCTGGGATGACAAGAACAAAGATATGGTATCAAGCTTGGAGGAGAAATGGAGAAGAAAAGAAGAACAAAATTTTTGAAATGGAGAGGAGGAGCTCTCGGTTTTGGGCGAGAAAATGGGTGAGGAAGGAGAGAGTTTGTGTGTTCAAAATGTTAATGATAGAGTGTAATGAGGTGGGGTGAATGGGAAGGTCTCACTATACCTATCTCTCTCTCTCTCTCGATTTTGCCAAGAATTGGCACAAAATCTGCAGCACATTGAGTGAGAGATGATCATTGATAGCTAGAGCAAAAGCTAAGCCATGCATTGGTCCAAATTAAAAGGCTCCCATGCTTGTTGGGGTAATAATGGGCGACACATAGGAGGGTTTGGGGCTGATTTTATTTCATCTCTACACCTAATATATTGTATTAATCATATAATAGGTCATAGATATATAATACATGTCATAAAAATAATTAAAACATCATATATGTATAAATTGATATTACCGATCAAAATTGAAAAAATAGGATTAAAGTATAAATTACACCTATTATTGATACTCATGTAATTTTAGTCCCAATTATACACATATATATCATAATATATGATTTAGATATTAAATAATAGCATAGGATATAATTATTACACATTTAGAGAAATAGAAACCCTAATTTAGAAAGTTTGAATTTAAATTTTATAAAACTGAATCCTTCGATTTTTATGGCTGGAAATCTGATTTAAAGCTTAATATTATTCATATATATCATATTATAAAGTTTAGATACCATAGGATAATTTAATGGTATCATTTCATGTGATAAAACCACTTATTTAAAAGATTAGGTTTTCGAAATTACAAATTGAAATTATCGAGTTTAATAACTCAATTATCGATTTTAATAATCATTAATACAGTAATTATATAAAATAATAATAGGAAATTAATTATTATAATTTCCCGAGCATTAAACTCATTTTCAAAACGCCTCAGACGTTAACGCTCAAAACGTCTCAAAGCGCTCAAAATCGACTCATCTCAAAATGGTCGCAGAAGTTCATACTTACTAAATAAATATATTCCATTTAATAAAGGAATTAAGATGGAAAATAATTCCAAGCTTCACTTTCGTAAATTTTATGAAAAGTCGACGCTCGACACGCTGTTGACGTTTAAGAATATTGACGAATCATTTCGTAATATTTCAATCCTTTAATTCGCAATCCTTATCAATTATGAAAAGGAATTGCGTTGTAACGATATCGTGTCAAGTCACAAGATTCGATGTCGCAAAAAGATAATATCTGGCAAAACCCTAATTACGGTTTGTAATCACCGTAATCGATATTCGCTTTCTTTGGAATATTACATTCCACCCCTTATGAAAATTTCGTCCCGAAATTTGTATACCTTTAGAAAAATAAGTCGGGTATTTTTCCTCATTGCTCCTTCAAGTTCCCACGTGGCTTCTTCGTCTGTGGTGTCCACAAAGACTTTTACTAACGGAATCGACTTGCTCGTAGTTGCCGAACTTTGTGGTCAAGTATGGCTGCGGGTTCTTCCTTATAGCTCATGTCGGCTCGAGGATCACGTCGTCTTGATGAATCACGTGCTTTGGGTCGTGAACGTATTTTCGTAATTGTGAGACGTGAAAACATTATGGACATTTCCTAGGTTTGGCGGAAGAGCCAACCTATAAGCTCTTGGACCTATCCTTTCTAGGATCTCATGGGTCCTATGTAACGGGTCTAAGCTTTCCTTTCGTGCCAAACCCGACAATCCTTTTGATGGAGAGACCTTAAGAAACACTTTGTCTCCATCCTCAAATCAGAGCTTTCGGATCTCGCGTATCACGTAGTAAGATTTCTGTCATCACGAGCCTCTTTTATCCTCATCCTAATTTGTCGAACAATTTCGATCATTTCACTCACCGCATCGAGCCCTATGACTTTTCTCTCACCGACTTCATCCCAATAAAGTGGTGATCTACACTTTTGCCATCTGAGGCTTCGTGTGGGGCCATGCCGATCGTCGCTGATAATCGTTGTTGTAAGCAAATTCAATCGAGGTAAAATATCTTCCCATCTTGCACCTCGATCCAAAATTACGCTTCTAAGCATATCTTCTAGCGTTTGATCGTTCTCTCCGATTGTCCGTCGGTTTGTGGGTGGAATCTTTGTCTTGAAGTTTAATCTTGTACCAGCCTTCTCTCGCAAACTAATCCAAAATCTGGATGTGAACTTGGAGTCTCGATCGAGGTAATCGATTTCGCACTCCATGTAGTCGTACAATTTCCTTAACATACACCGGGCGAACTTATCGGATCCATAAGTGCTTTGAATAGGTAAAAGTGAGCACTTTTGTAAGCTATCCACAATTACCCATATGGTCTGTGTTCCTCTTCTTGATTTGGGTAAGCTTGTAACGAAATCCATCGTTATATCGTCCCACTTCCATTCGAGGATTTCCAACGGTTGTAACTTCCGTAGGGTCGTTGGTGTAAAGCCTTCACTTGTTGGCAAACAAGACGGCGTTCTCTGAAGGAAGCTATGTCTCGTTTCATGCCTTCCCACCAAAATTTTCCTTCGTGTCCTGCACATCTTAGTACTACACGGGTGGGCGGTGTAGGGCGATCGTGAGCCTCACTCATGATCTCGCTCAAGCTCTGCGTCGTCGAGAACGCATATCCTACCTTCAAACAATAAGGCGTTATCCGCGCCTCTTGAAATTCTTGAATCCTTCGCACCTTAATCTTTCTCGGATCTTTTCAACTTTTCCTCAATCCTTTGTCTCGACAATTCTCTTTCTTAGATCGAGAGGTCGGTGTGAGTGTAGCGATCTACCTCACAATTGTTTCTGTGGTTCAACTAGTTCAATCTTCATCCCGCCAAACTCTTCAACGAGTTTTTCCTCTTGTACAAAGAGACATCCTAACTTGGTATGGCTCTTACGACTCAAGGCGTCAGCTACCACATTCGCCTTGCCCGGGTGATAGTTAATACCACAGTCGTAATCCTTTACTAATTCTAGCCATCTTCTTTGTCTCATGTTCAGATCTCTTTGTTCGAAGAAATACTTCAAACTTTTATGATCCGTGAAGATCTCACATCTCACACCATAGAGATGGTGTCTCCAAATTTTTAGGGCATGAACTACAGCTGCTAATTCCAAATCGTGGGTTGGGTAGTTCAGCTCGTGGGGTCTGAGTTGTCGAGATGCGTAAGCTATCACTTTTCCTTCTTGCATCAAAACACAACCCAGTCCAGTCTTAGATGCGTCGGTATAGACCACATATCCTTTGTCTGCTTCTGGGACTGCTAGTACTGGTGCACTGGTCAATTTTTCTTTGAGTATTTGAAAACTTGTCTCGCACTCATCAGTCCAATTAAACTTGATTCCTTTCCGGAGTAGCTGGGTTATTGGCCTTGCAATCTTGGAGAATCCTTCGATGAATCTCCTATAGTAACCAGCTAATCCTAGGAAGCTTCTAATTTCGTGCTGTGTTTTAGGTGATTTCCATTCCTGCACGGCCTCTACTTTGGCTGGATCTACTTTTATACCTTCAGCAGACACAATGTGTCCAAGGAACATAACTTCCTTCAAATTAAAACTCGCATTTGCTAAACTTAGCAAAGAGTCTTTCATTTCTCAAGGTTTGCAAAACCGTTCGTAGATGTTCCTTATGATCCTCTTCATTCTTTGAATAAATAAGGATATCATCTATGAAGACCAAAACAAACTTATCCAAAAATGGATGAAATACTCTGTTCATGAGGTCCATGAATACGGCTGGTGCATTGGTCAATCCGAATGGCATAACTATGAATTCATAGTGGCCATATCTGGTTCTGAATGCGCCTTGATACATCTTCGTGCCGTATCTTCGCTGGTGGTATCCTCGACTTAAGATCAATCTTCGAGAATACACCCGCTCCTCGCAATTGATCAAACAGGTCATCAATTCTGGGTAAAGGGTATTTGTTCTTTAGTGTCATCTTATTTAGTTCTCTATAGTCGATGCACATCCTCAAAGAACCATCCTTCTTCTTAACAAACAAAACAGGTGCTCCCCAAGGTGAAACACTCGGTCTAATGAATCCTGCATCCGTAAGCTCTTGGTTTGGATTTTCAGCTCTTCTAGCTCCTTTGGGGCCATCCTATAGGGTGCCTTCGACACTGGGGCTGATCCTGGCTCCAAGTCGATGGTAAACTCTAGTTGTCTGTTAGGAGGTAGTCCTGGCAGATTTTCGGGAAACACGTCCGGAAATTCTCGGACAACTTCAATGTCTTCTACCCGTGCTTCGGTTTATCTTCATCATTTAAATAAACAAGGAATGCATGGCATCCCTTACGGTTCATCATCCTCCTAGCTTGTAGTGCGCGACACTATCGGGACTCTTCTTCCCATGCCGATCCCATGGAAATGCGTAGCTTCTTGTCGAGAAAGTGAAACGAAATTTTCCTTTCCTTACAGAGAATCGTGGAATGATTCCTAGCTAACCATCCATTCCTAGGATTATGTCTACATCGTCCATGGGTATTATGTTTAGTTCGTTAGCGTAACCTTAAGTGATCCTAATGTCAACTCTAGGTTCGAGCGTAAATGTGTAACGGCGTAATTCCTCCTATAGGCGATGAGATTCTCATATCCTGGCTCGACCTTTCGAGACCTAAGGTTCAGCATTTCTCGCATGATTTTGCAATGAAGGAATGCGAAGCACCCGTGTCGAAACGATCTTATAATAGGTAGGTTGAGAAGAACTCCCATACCGCCAAGTTTCCTTGGTTCTGCTCGCTGCCTCCATGCAGGCGTGAGCTCGCCCGAGCTTTGCCGAGGTGACGGGCGCCGGTCCTTGTTGATTTGGCGGTTGCTGCCGGCTTATTCTTGCCGCCTGGCGTTGGTAGCGGTGGTATCGCCGCTCTGTGTTAATGGTGGCGGTGTGCTGCCACCGCTGCTGCGGATTTGTTGTTGTGGCGGCTGCCACCGCGGCTGGCTTCTTGGAGTTGTTGTTGTTGAGGTGGGGTGTTTGCCATCGGAGTTGCTGGGGTTGGGGTGAGGCTGCTGCGGTGGTTGGGGCTGGTCAGATAGCCCTCAATGGCCGAGCATTGCCGGTTGGTTCGACCCCATCCGAACGTGACATCGGGCAATTATCGGCGTAATGCCCGCTTCACCCCGCATTTGTAACGGCCTAACCACGTTTGCCGTGCACACACCCCGTGTGCTCTATGGCATTAGGGCATTGAGGTGCCCTTGACCGGTCCTGTGGTCCCCTTGCGGTGGAGCATGGTCTCTCTTCCAGCTTTGTCCTCTTCAGCGGGTTTCCACGCAAGGCCTGTGACTTGCTTCTCCATAGTTTCCGCGGTTGTTATTCCCGCCGGTTGGGCTCCTCAGCCTTTTCCCTTATCCGAATTTCCGTGTGCCCGAGACGACACCTGCCTTATTCTCGCTCATAGTCGCTTCAATATCCAAAGCTCGTCTAGAGCTTGATTGTGAGATAGGTCTCCATGGCCGGCAAGAGACATGCGTATCTCCATTCTCACCGACCGAACTTTTCCGACATTTTCGTGTCGGTGTCTACAGATCTCATGCATATCTCGACATCTCGCAGAAAGTGCGATCGTAGTCTGATTCTGGATAATCTTTCTTGTTTTAGCGGGAAAATTCCCGCTCTTTTCCCTATAACTTTTGGGATATATTTTTCGTAGCCTCTCTCTTGAAATCCTCCCACGAGAACTCTTCTAGTTGTTCACCTGTAAAGGTCTTCTTCCCGCCTCCCACCGTGTCACCGGTCCGATGAGTGGAAGGTAACACACGACATCCTTTCCGTGCGTGCACCTTAGGAAAGTGAAAATCCGCTCAATGGCCCTAACCCATTGTTCGGCTTCTTCCGGCTCCTTTTAGTTAAAAGCGAGGGTTTTGCCTCAAGAATAGTTCTTCGATCCTGCGATCGGGTTGAGGTGGAGGCTGTGGTTGGGGATTATCTTCTGGTTCTTGTTCGGGGATTCTACCCCTTCCTCTAGGTCTTCCTCGACCTCTGGGTTCTCTTTCTGGGTTTCTTCTCGGAGGCATTCTGCTATATAAAACATACCATCGTTAATTATTAAACGCTTACAACTTAACAAAATAAGGTTTTCATAGCTTCTCCTTAAAGCGATATAAGAGTAAAACAATTCATCCATAGCATAGACAATTGTCAATAAATAGGCCCCACTTGGGTCAAAATATATGTGGATAGATAACCAAGGTTTGTCAAAAACACGGTGTCTAACATAGAGAATCATAGAAAATTGAAATAACAGGTTTGGCCCACATGGCCAAAGAAAAAAAATCCAAGTCTTAGAACCATGGTATTGAAATAAAGGAAAAAGCTAGCACACATGCTAGTCATAACAAAATGCAATTCTAATTAAAACATCGCCAAGGTCTCCACGAGTTTCCTTCCTACTCCGTCTTCCTCGTGGTCTTCCTCTTGAGTCGCCTTCCTCATCCGAATCGTCCTCACGAGGTCGTACTCTGGATGGTCCTGCACCGCTGGTTTCCATCATCGGTATGTCGCGCAGGGGTCCAAAGTTATCCGCGCCGTATAAGTCGTAGTTGTGGCGGATCGGACTGTAGCATACTCGGGTCGGGTCATATCCAGGGAAGGTATCTAATACTCTCATCCGCGCTGTCCGGTGGAAGGCTCTTCGTCTTCGGGTGGTGGTGGATCGGATGCAGGTGGTAGGGGCGGTAGTGGCGGACGTCTTGGGTGTCCAAAACTGCTGGTGGCAACACGGGCTCTCCCAGGCTCTGTGGCGTCTGCCTATCCACCTCGTACATCCTACCTCGTCCACTCGATGCAGGGGTATCACTTTGGTCAACCTGCCTCGGAACCTCAAGGTACAGCCACTCGCGACTCATCACGCCAAGTGTACTCCCGTGGAGGAGATAGGGTCCCATCGGTGCGCTCCATGAATCTTGTACCGTAAGTCGGTGACTCACGAACCTGGCGGATCCCAATCAAATCATAACCTCGGGAATGCGATAGATGTAGTCTCCGATACCTCTGGGCATAACCATCCAGTGTACAAGGGAGTATAGCTAGGAGTCTCTTGATGCCATCGTGGTCGGTTGCGCCATGAGTTCAGGGCGCCTCCACAACCGAAGGTAGTCGCGCCGAAACTCACCTAGGTCTTCCCACACATCCAACTTTCCTATAAGTGCGCATCAACTCCTCGGGTGGGGCATGAGGTCCTACCTCCTCCTAGCGATATAGCGCATCTCCTCCATCCGCCACGGTAAAAGAAAAGAAAACTAACGTAAGCCAACTATCGTCATCTTAAAGCGTAAAGGATAGCATAACGAGAAGCAACTAGGCTAGAACTAACAATTCTATAAGGTAGGCATCATCATAATGTACAATATATATCACAACTTACCTTCTTAGTCTTACCCAAACACATACATATAGCTAATGATATCTCGATATCGCTACGAGACCCTTGTCTTATATCAAACACTTAAGCTAGAGTTCAACAGACTCTATCGTATTCTGGGGACAGAATTAGGATTCTGTTCTTCATAACAAATGAAGATCAGTGCGTTAGGAGTACGTGAGGTGCAAACCATGCGTAAATCGGAGTCCCAACGAGGGAGATCTAGCTAGAACAAATCTACTGCGCAGTGCAGGAAATTTGCGCGATTGTGCAAAAATATCACTCAAGGTGTATGTCGACGTGTCGTCTATCATCTTCGGGTTCTTAAGTCGAGGCTGCACATCCTGAAGCCGTAAGTGGCGTCCATGTCGTGATTCGTGTTGCTGGTCACTTGTGTCGAGTGATGATGGAGTGCCGCGTCATTCGACAGAGGTTGGGGTCGTCCTCCTCTCCGTCTTCCATCGTCCGTGCTCAAGGGTATCATTACTTTCATTCTTCCTATCGTTCTTTTGTTCGTATAAGGAAAAGAAGTTCGTACTTCTCGTTCTTTCATGATACGTGAGCATGCTCCTTAGAGTCTAAGTTCGTTTCATGATAACATATCATTCATCATAAATAAGATTTTGAAAGTCGGAGAGTAAAGTTTTATTTGCAAATTTGGAAGTATGATTTCAAAAGACAGTCATGATCAATCCATATACATTTTAAAATGAATTCGTTTGTTTCATGTTGATCGTTCGACTTGATGCTACCATACACTTCCATCTCAATACTTGAGCAATTGTATTGGCTCATTTCAAAATTTTCAAAATAATAAAATTTCTCAAAAGTTCCTCTAACTTGCTCATCATGAAGTTTTCCATTTCATGAGTTTGAGAAAGAAATGCGATTACCTTTTCCCGGTTGAGCTCGATGTGATGGAGTGTTGAGAGGTCGATGGGTTTCTAGAAGTCCAAAGACTCGATTTAGACTTAGAATAAAGGTCTTGGGTTTTCAAAGAAAAAGCGCTCGATACCATACATCACGACCCCAATCCGGACCAACCCGAACTGGAGGCGACTAATACTAGGAGTAGTATTTTAGGGATTACGGGTAAAATAAAATGCATAAGAATAAACTAACATGCTTGAGGCGAGAATATAGGGTGATGTTATAATGTTTTTGAAAAAGGTTTAGGCCATCGGACCCCAAAACTTGGCCTGATCCGATGGGCCTTGATAGTTCATAACATAAAACATAAATAAAGGAGTTCAGAGTATAGCAGCGGAAAGTGTGTGAATACATATATGACGATATGCATTCAAGGTATAACCCAAACATTCAAGTAAATCGGCCAAGGACACTAGACTCCTCAACACATCCCCCATCATCACCATCAGAGCTCAACCTGCACATTTAAAAACAAACATGCAGGGCTAAGTACAAGAAATTGCACTCAGTGGACTTATGCCGAAAATATTTTGATAGAATTGGATTCTGTTGCCAATATCGAGTAAGTCGCGAGGGTTTTAGTTAAAATGCCTTGTCTTACCAAATCATTCGGTTCGTAAACATAGCACGGCGGGCATTTTCTTGGTGTGTATGGTCCGTATCTCATAGTCACAATACATAATAATAAATAATTAAATAAGCGTCGAGAGGAGGCCTCCCATCTACGACGCCGTGACCGCCGTAATCCCTGACACGCAGTCACTCTGCAAGCATATGTTAACACAAACGTAGTTCCAACCTTCACGCCCGATCCTAGCGGGCATTTGTCATCCGGCACGGGACCCGACATTAAAGGTTGGGTGCTACCACAACAATTAATATAATAGTTCGACCATCTCCACAGCCTACCCGGGCATAATGAGATAGGATCCGTACACAAGCGAAATATTTTGGCGGTGTAATGCGGTAAAACATTTGATAAACAATCGTAGTATAAGTCTTTGTAAGTAAATTTATTTGATATGACAAGAAGGTCATATTTTGAAAACAAAGCCCATTTTGAGATAAGAAGGAAAAGCCCACCGGACTATGGTTCGTAGTAAAGGTCCCAGTTCGATCGTTAGTCGAAAATCCCGTCATTGCGTTTGCGTCCACACCTTTACTGAAGCGAGGCTTTAGTACGTCGCTCAAGTCTATCGAGACTTTCGAAAACTTAAGATAACTTTGATATTTCATATCGATGTGAGACTGAATTCTTAGTGAATTGATACGTCTCTAATCGTTATACGATTGACTTTTCTCGTTCGCCGAGATACGTTCGGCGATATAGTGCGTTTTCGATATATGGATTTCATTTATGAAATCCTTTCTTACTAATGAGGTATTATACTCAATTAGTATATCTTACGCGTCGACGTATTTACAACCGTTTAATCGTCGTTTGACTTTGAAAAGTCGGCGAAGTCGACATTGTCAACAAAGTCGATGATTTTGACTTTTAAATAGTAATTTCCTACTATTTTGCTTTATAAATCGAATTTAATCGATTTGAAAACGTAAAGTCCTATTCCTCGATTTATCTTGTAAATCGAGGACTTATAATTATTTTCGCATTTTTAATAATTCTTTTATAATTAAAAAGCGTATTTTGGTTTTAAAGCGTTACAAAATGAGCGTTAGTCTCAAACATAGCAATCTATGTTTATAAAATTTTGTAACATTTGAAAACTGTCCAGAATATTAATTTAGTAAATTTTCATAAATAAACTGTTTTAAAAGGATTTTAAAATCCTTATTAATTATCGATAATTTCGATAATTAGATTAAAAATACTAAATGATCTTTGAAAATTTTCTAAATCAATATAGTGTATTATTATACACTATGGTCCAGAATATGAATTTATGAAATTCATATAACACTTTTTCTATTTATTTATATATATACATATATAAATATTCATGGTAATTCCAATAAATAGGGAATAATCATCCAAAAATTCCCAAAATTGGTATATACCTATTATAACATCCCAACATCAGTATATAATATTTTCATAATCCATAGTTCATCATAACTATTTATTTCAATATATAACAATATTGTACACGGTAATTATGGATAATTACCAAATAAATAGTAAACAATTTCTAAAAATTCTAAATAATTTCCAATATCAATAAACATTATATTATAACATTGTAACATCATAATATCAACCAAAACCATTTGAATCATCACCATATGGAGCTACAAGCTCTCGGCTTTTTGAATAAAATGGTATTTGATTTTCAAAAATTCCAACAATTATATACTATGTTTATACACTATAGTATAGCAATATAACATCATAATATTTATCAAAAACCAATTAAATCATCACCATATGAGCTCATTGCTCTCGGTTTATTTGATTCCACTAGGTAAATGATTTTCAAAAATTCTAATAATTTCACACAATGTATAAACAATATATTAAAGCATTAATACACCATTGCATGTTCAAAAATAAAATCATACATCAACCTATATTTTTTTATAAAGCTCACGGTAATTTTTAAAATAAATAGCATATGATTTTCAAAAATTCTAATAAAATCATAGAACATATAATCAAGGTTCTAAAGCACTAATATGTCATTACATGCTTGAAATAAAAATTATACACCAAGGTACATACATATATAGCTCACGGCATTTTCAAGAAAAATAGCCTAGGGTTTTCAAAAATTTTCTAAATCAATACTATAGTCTTAAATCATAACATAGATCATATATTCATCATAAAAATGCTTAGAACATGCTCGGCCATTATCATTTCCTTTTTAACTATTTTCGAAAATTGTAAAAACTATATCCTATAGTTTGAAAATAGTATAAGCAAGATCATTCATATTTTCCATATACTATGTCCTATGTTCATCTAAACATACTTCACATATTTTCAAAATAAAATCCTCAAGAATAATTATGAACACATATCTCATGCTTAAGAACATTTAAACATTCATGTACATATATATATAAAACTCGAACACACATACAAAACATAATGAACATGCTCGATTATTTCTTGGAAAAATGGAAGATAAAAATCGAAGATAGGCCTTGTATTTACCTTGGAATGTCTAGGATGACAAGAACAAAGATATGGTATCAAGCTTGGAGGAGAAATGGAGAAGAAAAGAAGAACAAAAATTTTTGAAATGGAGAGGAGGAGCTCTCGGTTTTGGGCAGAAAATGGGTGAGGAAGGAGAGAGTTTGTGTGTTCCAAAATGTTAATGATAGAGTGTAATGAGAGTGGGGTGAATGGGAAGGGTCTCACCTATACCTATCTCTCTCTCTCTCTCGATTTTGGCCAAGAATTGGCACAAAATCTGCAGCACATTGGGGAGTGAGAGATGATCATTAGGCTAGAGCAAAAGCTAAGCCATGCATTGGTCCAAATTAAAAAGGCTCCCATGCTTGTTGGGGTAATAATGGGCGACACATAGGAGGGTTTAGGGCTGATTTTATTTCATCTCTACACCTAATATATTGTATTAATCATATAATAGGTCATAGATATATAATACATGTCAACAAAATAATTAAAACATCACTTATGTATAAATTGATATTACTGATCAAAATTGAAAAAAATAGGATTAAAGTATAAATTACACCTATTATTGATACTCATGTAATTTTAGTCCCAAATATACACATATATATCATAATATATGATTTAGATATTAAATAATAGCATAGGATATAATTATTACACATTTAGAGAAATAGAAACCCTAATTTGAAAGCTTGAATTTAAATTTTATAAAACTGAATCCTTGATTTTATGGCTGGAAATCTGATTTAAAGCTTAATATTATTCATATATATCATATTATAAAGTTTAGATACCATAGGATAATTTAATGGTATCATTTCATGTGATAAAACCCTTATTTAAAAGATTAGGGTTTTCAAATTACAAATTGAAATTATCGAGTTTAATAACTCAATTATCGATTTTAATAATCATTAATACAGTAATTATATAAAATAATAATAGGAAATTAATTATTATAATTTCCGAGCATTAAACTCATTTTTCAAAACGTCTCAGGCGTTAACGTTCAACGTCTCAAAGCGTTCAAAATCGACTCATCTCAAAATGGTCGCATAAGTTCATACTTACTAAATAAATATATTCCATTTAATAAAGGAATTAAGATGGAAAATAATTCCAAGCTTCAATTGCTCGAAATTTTATGAAAAGTCGGCGTTCGATCTGCGTTTGGCGTTTAAGAATATTGACGAATCATTTCGTAATATTTCAATCCTTTAATTCGCAATCCTTATTGAATTATGAAAAGGAATTCGTTGTAACGATATCGTGTCGAAGTCACAAGATTCGATGTCGCAAAAGATAATATCTGTAAAAACCACTAATTACGGTTTGAATCACCGTAATCGTATATTCGTTTCTTTGGAATATTACAACCATAGTGTATAATAATGCACTATATTAATTTAGAAAAATTTCAAAGTCGTTTGACATTTTTAAATTAATTATCGAGTTTTCGATAATTATTAAGGATTTTTAAATCCTTTTTAAATCAGTTTATTAATAAAATATTTGTTAAATTAATATTCTGGACATAATTAAATTTTACAAAATTTTATAAACATAGATTGCTATGTTTGAGACAAACGTTTACTTTATAACGTTTTAAAACCGAAAATACGCATTTTATTTATAAAAAGGTTTATTAAATGCGAAATTATTTATAAGTCCTTGATTTACGTGATAAATCGAGAAATAGGACTTTACGTTTTCAAATCGATCAAATTCGATTTATGAAACGAAATAGTAAGAAATTACTATTTAAAAGTCAAAATCGTTGACTTTGTTGACCGTGTTGACCGTTGACTTTTTGGGTCAAACGTGCGATTTCACGATTATAAATCGTCGATGCGCATAAGATATACTAATTGAGTATGATACCTCATTAGTAAGAAAAGATTTCACAAATGAAATCCATATATCGAAAACGTGCTTATATCGTTGAGCGTATCTCGAGCGAGAACAATTGATTATATCGTGTTAGAGGCGTATTGAATTCACTAAGAATTCGATCTACATCGATATGAAATATCGAAGTTTATCTTAGTTTTGAAAGTCTCGAGAGACTTGAGCGACGTACTAAAGCCTCGCTTTTTCGTAAAGGTGTGGGCGCAAACGCAATGACGGGATTTTGACGAGCGAGCGAACTGGGACTTTTTACAATGAACCATAGTCGGTGGGCTTTATCTTTAAAGCGTGGGCCTTTTCTTACCCCACTAAAATGTGACTTTATTGTTATTCCAAATGAGTTTATTCTGACATTTATTCTACAACCGTTTAACAAATGTTTCTTGCATTACCCGCCAAAAATATTTCGTTTTGTGTATGGATCTGTCTGTTATGGCGGGTAGGGTGTGGAGATGGTTGGAACTATTATATCATTTGTTGTGGTAGCACCCAACCTTTATTAATGTCGGGTCTGTCTTGGGATGATAAATGCACGCTAGGATTGGCGTGAAGGTTAGAACTATCGTTGTGTTAACATATGCTTGCAGAGTGACTATGTGTCATGCGGGATTACGGCCGGTCACGGCGTCGTAGATGGGAAGCCTCACTCTCGGCGTTTATCATTTATTACTATTATGTATTGTTACTATGAGATATGGACCATACACACCAAGAAAATGCTCGGTAGAGCTATGTTTATGAACCGAAGGATTTAGTAAGCCAAGGCATTTCTAACTAAAACCGCTCGTGACTTACTCGATATTGGCGTAATCCAAATGTTATCAAATGTTTTCGCATAAGTCCACTAAGTGCAATTTCTTGTACTTAGCCCCGCATGTTTGTTTTTAAATGTGCGGGTTGAGCTCTGATGGTGATGATGGGGAATGTGTTGAGAGTCGGTGTCCTCGACCGATTTACTTGAATTTTGGTTTATACCTTGAATGCATATCGTCATATATGTATTCACACACTTTCATTGCTATACTCGAACTCCTTTATTTATGCCTTGTGTTTACAAACTATTGAGGTCCATCGGATCGGGCGAAGTTTTGGGGTCCATGGCTCCAAACCTTTCAAAACCGTTATGACATTTTCTTCTATTATGTTCAAGCATGCTAGTTTATCGTTATTATGCATCTCTATTTTAGTCGTGTAACCCCTGAAATACTACTCCTAGTATTAGTCGCCCTCCAGTCCGGGTTGGTCCGGAGTGGGGTCGTGACATTGATAACCTTCTAAATAATACTTTACCCTTTCTAATCAACTTAGTACGCCTTTTCATCGAATATCATAGCTTATAACATTTCGTACTTCGATTGAGACGTAATATGACTTATGACCTCTTATTGACCATTTAGGTCAAACGTCGAACTTATACTTAACGTCTTTTGATAATATGATTTCAACTATGAAATCGTCTCTTATAAAAGAGATATTCTTACTTTTCTAATACGTTTTACACGTATTAGTGTATTTATCCAACATATACCATATTCCTATTAGACGTATGACATAACATTGGTCATGTGCTAACGTATTTCATATGCTTTGACAAAAGTCAACAATTTTGACTTTTAATAACCTATAGGTTTCGAAATTCCTCATATATGTTCTATAAATCGATTTTCAATCGATTTCTAATCACAATATCATACGTCTTGATTTTTCACGCTAATCAATAATTATTATTGATTTTATTTTCAAGTATGACTTAACTTACATAATATATCTTATTATTCACACCTTAGGTCACATAATATAATGTTTTGACATAAACATAATATTCCTCATTTTTAAATATCACATATATTCATAACATGTCTAAAATATATTTTTAGAACATAAAGTGTGATTATACATGATAATATGATTTTAAAACTTGTAAACCTTATAATATAAGGTTTCGGTTTTCATGAATTAATACACATAACTTTTCCAAAAATTCTTATAAATTCATATAGCATACTATATTAACATGAGATTAATAATATGTAATAACATTGATCATATAAGATTTGTACATCACCTTATTCTTTAACATTATTTTCGGTAATTTCATTATATATACTAAACATTTTTCAAAAATTCCAATTAAATCATAATACACATACTCAACACCATATATCATCATCATAACATAATTTTCATTAATTACCACTCATACATCAAAATACACTAGAACATGATTTTCGAAAATTTGACTTAGGTTCATTTAATTTTCTAAAATTCCAATAAATTCATACAACACTATATTATGAATCTACACTATAAATAAGCTATAATATCATTCAAACATGGATCATATATCAACATAATATCACTCTATAATTTTCGGTAATTATGTATATATATACATATGTTTTCCAAAAATTCTACATAAAATCATATAAGCATATTTAATACCATAGAACATTATTCCATGCTCAAATCAACATTTAAAAATCATTCTCAACAACATATGATCTTCACCTATTTTCGGTTCTCACATAAAAATTTCTTACATGCATAACTTTGTTCCAAATTCAATATATAAGCTCTAATACAACATATAAACATATTTAGTGAACAACTAAACATCATAACATATTTCTTAAAATTTTTGAAAATATGAACATATGAACATAACATGAAATTTCATGGTTGGATCTCAAAAATTTAAACATGTATAGAAAGCTTAAGAAATTCCTAACCTTTTAATCGGTTTCGATTTTTTTGAAGACGAACGTTTTACACTCAAGATCGAAGAAAGAAATTTTTGGATCTCACTCTCTTTCTCTCCTTCTAACTCTCGGCCCTCTCTCTTCTTTTGGAAGCAAATGAGATGATAATGTAATATTATCACTTTAATAAAGGTAGACCTCCAACTTGTGCACTAATATAATTTTACCTAAAATCATAGAACTAATTACCCCTTTGCCATGTAGTTTTCGGCCATTTGGCCTCATATAACACAACAATTTATTTGATCACTTTAACACTTGTAATATTACACATTATTACATAAGTGATATACTTTACAACTCATATTAACAAGTTGCACATTTAATTACTTACTATGTGTAATTTTCGGCTATTTCAAGGAAAATACATCCACTTATGTATTTTATTTAATTCACCTCATTTAATGACATAATATATCATATCATACCATATAATAATTTATTGTATGATAAATTTCAAGTTCAACTATAATTATCATGAAATTATGAAAATTAAAATATTTGTACACATATATATTTTTTCGGTCATCATAGTAACATAGGACAAAAATTCTATTTTTCCCATGCTCCAATACATCATCTTACTTCATAATTAATTTATACTAAATTAATTCTCATAATTATCAAAGAATTATGAAAATCACAATTTAAAACATATATATATGTATTCTCGGCCATTGCTTAAAATAGAGGAAAATTTTATTCATCTTATACTACATTCATGTATCATAAATGTCATTATCAAGTATAATATAAGATCAACACTTTAGGGAACATACTCTTTTGAAAAGTCAAAGTTTATACAAATTGAATTTTCAAACTTTACACTTGTATTTTTCCCTCATCATTTTCGATCCTCCTCAACATAGCATGAGACAAAATTTTATTTTACACCTAGATACACTAATTAATACATATTTATCACACACATCACCCTCATAATCATATTCTTGATTTTTGTAGTATTTCTTCTTCAAATATTTCAATAATTTCGGCCATATGGGACAAAAGGCAATCCCACTTGCACAACATGATCTAACACCTCACATTATCCTTAAAAATATCTTAATAATACAATTATAGCAATACATTATCAATTGAGTAGTAATGTAATTCATTAGACTCATAAAACCCTAATTTTCGGCACTTATAGAATAATAGGCTACATATTTTATTTTCTTGTAACAAATATCTAATATATAGCTATGTAACATTTTATAAGTCCTAGATAATGAATTAAATCATAGAAAAATATTTAGAATAATTTTATATCACAAAACCCTAATTTTCGAAATTAGGGTTTTCGAAAATTAGCTTAATTGTTCAATCTTTATTCCTTAATTCTCTAGCATTATTTCAATGATAATTAATTCCCTTATTACATAAAATAATCATATGAATTTAAATAATATAATTCCATGATCATTTGACTAAGTTCTCAATTCATCTCAAAACGTTACGGTTTGAAACGTCTCAAAACGTTGAGAACCGAATCATCTCTAAAATGTTCATAATAAAGTGACACTTACTTTATTCATTCATTTCTTTAATAAAGAAATTTAATTCTAAGCTTCGTCATTTAGAAAGATAACGTATAACTAACTATCGATATTTAATCGATGTTAGAATAATACTATCGAAGGAATAATATACTTTATATTCCCTTAATTCACTAATTATTAGTGAATACGATATACGGATCTTCGTATCCTAACTAATCGTAATCAATTTTCGATAAATTACTATTTTAATTATCGAGACAAAACCCTAATTTACGATTTTTATTATCGTAATTAAGCTTTAAATCTTCGGGATATTACAATAGAACACTAAGTTCATATTTTAATGTTGACAGTTTAATACCTTAAGATCATTTGAATTCTTGTGTTAAGGATCTGTAGGTCTAATTCCACAAGTATATTATGTGTGTCTTGTATCTAATGGTTGAAGCTTCTAAGTTTACTTGATATATGTCCCACGAGTCTATGATTAATCGTCTTTCATGTTCCTTGATTACTGTTCCAAGTATTAGTCCTCGTTAATCCATCCTTAGGTTTAGAGGGCTGTTACACATACAGACTTCTGTGATCTCCTACACACTGTATGATTTAACTTTTTTATGAGATAAAGGGACATACAAATGCAATCAAGTAAACAATTCAGATAAGAGATTGTAATAGTGGTAACAGGAAACATTGTATACAAGCTCAACCATTCTGCTTTCAGTATATAAATCAAACAATCTCTCACTTATACTAAAGCAAACTAATAGTACAATGTGTGTATCTACTAGCTATTACAAACAACACCATCACTTTGCTTCTCCAACTTATACAACATGTTTCTTTTCTAAGTGTGGGCCATCTTGCGCAATCCAAGTCTTCGAACATGCTCGTCCTAGACTTTTTGTGGTAGGCTCTTCGTGAATGGGTCAGCTAGGTTATCCACAGTACCAATCTTCTCAATCAGCACGTCATCTCGTCGAATGATTTCTCGTATAACATGGTACTTTCTCTCTATGTGTTTTGTCTCCTTGTGGGTCCGTGGTTCCTTCGAGTTTGCCAGAATTATCACAGTACACTATGATACTCTTAGGCAAACGAGGTACCACATCTAGATCCGTGAGGTAGTTATTGAGCCATACCGCCTCCTTAGCAGCCTCAGATGCAGCTACATATTCGGCTTTGCACTCCGCTAAGATATAGCTCTACCTCCCAAGGTAAACATATAGCTTGAGGTAGACTTCTTCTCACCACGGTCAGCTTGAAAATTCGAGTCTGAATAACCCAAAGGCATTCGACAATCTTCTTGGTAAACTAGGCTATAATCTCGAGTCCTTTTCAGGTAATTGAGTATATGCTTTACCAAAGTCCAATGAGCTTGTCCAGTGTTAGATTGATATCTAGCTACTATGCCTACCGCATAGTACATATCGACCTCGTACACAACATTGCATACATGAGACTTCCTACGGCGGAAACATAGGGAACATGTCTCATTTTCTCTATCTCCTTACAGTAATCGGGGACTGCTCCTTAGATAAAGGAACACCATGTCTGAAGGGTAACAATCAATTTTTGGCGGTTTGCATGCTAAAACGAGTGAAAACAGTATCAATGTAAGACGCTTGAGATAAGCTCAACATTTTTCTCTTGCGATCTCGGCAAACCTTGATCCCAAGAATGTACACTGCATCTCCTAAGTCTTTCATCTGAAACTTATCGGATAACCAACTCTTTATGTCTGATAACAGCTTCACGTTGTTGCCAAGTAGAAGGATGTCATCTATGTAAAGTGCAAGAAATACCAAATCATCGTTGATATCCAAACGATACACGCAACTCTCGCTAGGCAACTGGGTAAATCCATAGGATTTTACCACCTCGTCAAAGCATAAGTTCCATGATCGGGAAGCTTGCTTAAGTCCATAAATGGACTTCTTAAGCTTTCATACTAGATGCTCATCACCCTTCACCACATAACCTTCGGGTTACTGCATATAGATGTCTCTACCTTCCTCAAGGTAACCGTATAGAAAAACGGTTTTCACATCCATTTACCAGACCTCTAGGTTCAGGTGAGCTGCTATGGCCAGAAGAATTATGACGGACTTGAGCATTGCTACAGCCGAAATGGCCTCATCGTAATCGATGCCCTCAATATGAGTGTACCTTTTCAACACAAGCCTAGCTTTGAAAGCTGAAACCTCTCCATCAGAATCTCTCTTCTTTTTATATACCCACTTACTACCTATGGCTTCCTTGCCATATAGTAGAGGTGTTTTCTCGTATATATCCATAGTTGTTATGGACTCAATTTCTAAGTCCATAGAGGTGTGTCATGCTCTTGTATCGCCTCACTGTATGTCCATGGATTGATTACTGCCTGTTCGTTTGTTAGGACTAAATCCGAAGATTCACCCACGAACATAAATCGCTTGGGTTGACGAACAACCCTCCCACTGCGATGGGGTGCTACTGGCACAATGGCAACACTGGGTGCTGTAACCTATGGTTCTCTATTTTGTACATCTTGTTGGTTACATGCCACTTGTACAGTCGGTTTCCCTAGTGGAACTCGATCCATTTCAATTTGTTGAAGTGTCTGGTGTCGATCCCTCCCACTAGACACGACATCTCGTACCTTTGGCCGAATCGATGGTGGAATACGATCATCTTCTAATTCTTGAAGAATGATTTCAACTTTGGATTTATGGTTTTTTATGTAGTCCTCCTTCAAGAATCGGGCATAGTGCTAATAACGACCTTCGGATCCTTAGGGCTACAGAAATAACTACCTTTCGTTCCACTAGGATATCCAATAAGCAGCCTAGCATCAGATCTAGCCTCCAACTTATCAGCCTTCTTGTTCAGCACATGTGTTGGACTGTCCCATATCCTTATATGACTTAAACTAGGCTTACGCCCAAACCATAACTTGAAAGGGGTCTTGTCGACTGACTTGGACGGTACTAGATTGAGTAAATATGCAACTGTTTCTAAGGCATACCCCCAGAACGAAATAGGCAAAGTTGCATAACTCATCATTCATCTAGCCAGCTCTAAGAGAGTCTCATTTCTTCGCTCTGACGTACTATTTTGTTATGGTGTGTCTAGTGTAGTGAATTGGGATGAAATCCCACACTACACCAGATAGTCCATAAACTCGTTCTCGAGGTATTCGCCACCGCGATCGATCAGCAGATGACGATACTCTTACTAGCTTCGCTCCACTTACGCCTTAAATTCTTTGAATTTCTCAAATCATTCAGACTTGCGGTGAAGCAGGTATACGTATCCGTACCTTAAGTAATCGTCAATAAAGTGACAAAATACTCGTACCCACCATGAGCTTGTGTAGACATCGGTCCATACAGATTAAAATTGACTAACTCCAACAATTCTTTGGCTCTATACCCCTTCACTTTGAAGGGTCTGGTCGACATCTTTCCTTCTATACAGGATTTGCAGACTGGGAATGGATTAACCGTAATATCACCCAACACTTCATTCTTAGCCAGTCTTTGGATCCTATTTATAGTGACGTGACATAATCTAAGAAGACAAAGATATGTGGTGTCTTCTAGCGAAGAAAACTTTCTCTTCTTATAGTTTGATGTAGATGCAACATAATTATAGGTATTATGCTTAGCAGAAATAGTATAAAGAGAGTTATGTAAACTGTCACCACAGATAAATTTGTTATTTCTCATTATAGAAACACCACTATAAAAAACAACTTCATATCCATGCGTAAATAGTTTGGAAACCGAAATAAGGTTTCGCCGAAACTCCGGCACATATAAAACATCCTTTAAAACTACAATTGTCCTATCAAAGCATAAAGTAACATCTACGACTGCAACGGCCTCAACTTTCACAGCGTTGCCCATGGAGATCGTTATGTCGCCATCATATAGCTCCCTTGTCCGCAGGAACCCCAGCAAGGTGTAACAAATATGATCAGTCGCACTTGTATCTACTACCCATGAATGAATAGAACAAGTTGTTAAACATGTTTCCATTACTAAAGCCAATGACGTACATTGAGCCTTAATCATGGGACAATTAGCCTTTCAATGTCAAGTTTCACCGTACTTAAAGCACTTGCCCTTCTTCTTTGGCTTTTTCAAACCACTGGTAGAGCCTTTTGTATTATTCCAACTCATTTCTTTAGTCATAGCATCTCTTGAATTCCACTTTACCTTTTCATTTTTCAATGAAGCAGTGGTCTTCCTTGAGGTGCGTACTAAAGACTGTGCACCTTTGCCCATCTTGCGTTCCTCCGTTACTAAATCCTCTTGTAATGAATCTAGAGTAAAACTCTTTTTATAAAGGATTATACTATAACGGAAGTCATCAAAAGACTTGGGTAAAGAATTGTGGACTATATCGATTCTGACTACGTCATTAATATATCCTCAAACCAATTCGAGCTCTCCAAAGAGATTGATCAATTGCTCTACATGGTCATGCACTGAATCACCTTCCATCATTGAACTTGACATAATTAATTTTGTCAAGTTATGACTAGCAATTATGTCCAACTCCCTATACAATTTCATGAGATTTAGCTAAATAGTGTCTGCATCCTCCAACTCTTGATGCTGGAGTTGCAAGGACTCGCACATGGTGACCAAAAGAATGCACTTTGCCATTCTATTTATTTGTCCCATTTCTCGTGCTCC
Organism: Salvia rosmarinus; assembly: GCA_036937905.1. Classification (NCBI taxonomy): domain Eukaryota; kingdom Viridiplantae; phylum Streptophyta; class Magnoliopsida; order Lamiales; family Lamiaceae; genus Salvia; species Salvia rosmarinus. The sequence goes on from JAODLM010000601.1 coordinate 76,974, forward strand.
TTGCGCTCCTCATCGCTAGATGAATCGTCTAGGGGTGTTGGACGAGGTATAGTGAGTACAAACAAATTTTCTTCGACAGTAGGAACAATCTCAATGTTTCGTTTCCACTCGATAAAATTTGGACTAGATAGAGGATTTTGTGCGAGCATATTGATAATCGGTGTAAGAGACATTTCTGAAAAGTAATGTAGAAATACATAAGCATACGATCGATCATTATTCGTAATAATAATATTGTAACCTTTTGATAAAACAATATTAATTGAAACCTCCAATCGCCCAAGGAATACCACATACAAGTCACGTGTGTGAACGTTTACACATGCACCCCTCGACCAGACTAAAATAAATATTTTAGTCGTTTAATTTCAATCCATGTCAACTTATCCTTATGACAAATGAAATTAATATTGGACCTTACTAGACCACATCACTATCGCAAGAAGGGACTTCGCGAGAAGTTGTACTTGAGGTGATGCCTAAGCAATGACAATATTTTTTACAGCAAAAAATGAATTCTTAGAATTAGCATACTCACTCAGAACATACCGCTTCAAATTCAAATTCGTTTGTCATCTCATTTTAAATCTATCTCTAGAGAACTTATGAAAATCACATATGCAAGCCACATGTGTGGACGTTTACTCATGAAACTCCCATTTCTCACTAGATTAAAATGTTTTATTTAGAAATCTCATCCAACAAAATTATGATAAATAGTGCAAGCAAGCCACACATGTGGACGTTTACTCACAATGCGTACCACTTTGTTTATAGATCAAAATCTGAGGTCTTGTCGTTTTTAATTTAAGAATTAATATGTCGGATTACTTGCTTAGTCTTTTTTTTTTCAAAAAGTTTGTCCATGCAAATCACATAGTCCTAACATGCTTTCTCTAGAATTCAACATGTAAAACACGCTCGCAGAATTTTAAAACATGCTTCAAAACGCGATAAACCTATCATGCTTTCTAAACACAGTCAATCACGAAAACATATATCATGTTTATCTACGTAATTAAACATATATAGCATGCTACTGCATAATTTAAACATTCACGCCATGCTTTGAATGATAAAAAATAAAATAAAACTCGTTCATCGTAGCCCACTCGTGGATCCTATACTTCCTGCCTAATTTATTACATAAATTTGCAAAGTACAGATCTTCCAAAATCTCAAAATGGGCTTCGCATGCACGGGCATGGACAAGACTAATCAAAACTGGATTTGGGCCTAAAATAAAAACTAGACCGGAACAGTGAATTGGGCCAGGTCGGGTCGAAAAAAATTTGATCATGTTAGAAAATGGGTTTGGGCCAAAAACGGGACAGGTCGGGCCAAGATGAGCTGGGCCGTGTGTTAGGGCACAGCCCATGCGCACGCCCAACCGTTGTTGGATTTGTATACTGGAAGCAGTTTTGGTTGAGCTTGTATACAATGATTCCTGTTACCACTATTACAATCTCCTATCTGAATTGTTTACTTGATTGCATATGTTTGTCCCTTTATCTCATATTTAAGTTAGATCATACGATTGTGTAGTAGATCACGTAAGTCTATGATTGGTCAAGGTTAATGAGATATAAAAGAATCACAGCTGAGACAACTTGAAGACGAGTTGTCGGTATAGGCTGCGGTATAGATAAGAAGTGACTTAACTTAGTTTCTTATCTATACTAGTACGTCTCTGACGTATTGATGGATCACAGTGAGATGAGTTCTTCTATCTGACCATCGTGAAGAACATTGATCGGTGACTTTACGTTGATCTAAACCTCGATAAGGTATTAGGTGAGTATGAGTTGCTGACCATCACTTTGACTTGTTATGAGTGAGGGTTACATGAGATAACCCAATATTCTCCGCATCTTGGGTGGTGGCAGTGCTTGTATCTCATGCTAGTTTCCTGTATCGAGTCACCGTGTTCGTTTAGGATGATGACGTCCCCTTAAGGAGCTCAAAAGGTTTATTGTACTAAACCCTGCAGTTTGAGTTATCTCAAGTACAATAATAAGGTTGAGTGGTACTACTTAAGGAATTAAGGAGATTAATTATTTTAAGCGATCGAGCAGCAGAAATGATTGATGGACGTGCCCTATCTTAAATATGGGGATTCGTGAAGTATAAGTGCGAGCTCGACTCAACTTCGGAAATAATGGGGTAAGTCAGCATTTATTCTCTAGTGGCATGAATAAATGTTTATGAATTAATTTATGTTCTGGGCTGAACATAAGATAATTAATTTATTTGATGCCCATCTTTATTCCTTGCATTTGATCCCTGTGTTGGCCCATCCAGGCCTGGAGCTGCAAGATTTTCGTCCACCTCATTAAGAGTCCCATAGGGATTCTGTTTTAATCCTCTCTATCTGAAGAGATATTATTATATTTATTAGATATGCAGAGATCCTATCAAAATGGGATCTAGGGTTGCATAATAAATATAAGGTGAAAGAAAATCAAAAGAAGACTATTCATTATTCTCGAAAATTTTGAAAATTGTGAAGGAGGTAGAAGGCGAATTTTTGCAGTACTCTCCATAGATTTTCCTCACTCGGCATTGGAGTTTTGGCAAACGGGACACAGTCCAGAAGATCAAAGCACGAGTCTTGATCTAATTCTTTGCCTGACAAATTCGCAGGTAAACACGAGAAAACACCAACGTGTTGCAATTAATTATATAGGTGCATGCTAGGTATATAATCAATGTATGGTGAATTAAACATCCAAGATAGATCCTCGTGAGAGGGTTAAAATAGCTTCACCGACGATATCTGCCCAGCAGCTGAGACCACCGAGCATCACCTGCGTGTTGTTGCTGACGCTACCGAGAAAACCATCACGTGCATCTCGCACTGCGGGTCTGCCCGTGCACTATACGCGATAGGCACCCATGCGTAGAGATCGCGCATTATCTTTTGGCAATCTACCAAGGCGTGCCAAGACATCTGCGTGAGAAACGCGCATCCCACACGCCCATCTACCGACGTATCCGCATGTGAATTGTCGAGGACTGTCGGACATTGCTACTCTTCCACGTGCTGAGAAGACCCGTACGCGAGTTACCGACGGTTTCGCACGCTGATACTGCGCCACATCATGCCTCATCGTGTGCTGGTTTCCAACGTACCTTCCGTCGCACCGTGAGATGAGACTCCATCGTCTTTCCTCGTCCTTCTAGTTCTTCGTCTTCGTTCCTCATTTTTACAGATTTGATGTACAAAAATTAAATCCCAATCTAACCACGGATTTTCTCGTGGTGAAAACGAATCCAACAAAAAACTAAAACATTCGAGCCACGATGAACGACGGATCCACATATTTCGAAAACAATCAAAAGAAGACTATTCATTATTCTCGAAACTTTCAAAAATTATGAAGGAGGAAGAAGGTGAATTTTTGCAGTACTCTCCATAGATTGTCCTCACTCGGCATTGGAGTTTTGGCAATAGGGATACAGTCCAGAAGATCAAAGCACGAGTCTTGATCCAATTCTTTGCTCGATAAATTCGCGAAGGGAAGTGCAGGGAACCACGACTTTACCCTATCCTTTAGGGTGTACGGAAACAACAGATCATCTTCACGATCTTCATTTAGTCCTCCCAACGGGAAGGACTGCAATACCGAGCAAAATTCCCTTATGAATCCCAAGGCATCCTCACTAGCAAGCCCATGGAAAGTAGGCATGAGCGAGAAATGATTTGGCTTAAGCTCATAGTCTCGGGCTGCCGGTCCAAGAACTATTAGGAAGTGCGACCCCAATCACCGACCAGAAATCATGCAATGCACGTGTATTTTCACCCATCTCTCTCAACGGGGGAGTATTCTCTACCACTGGTTGATCTCTGATTATCGTCTCTGACTTTTCACCACTCACAGAAGTGGTACCAAACTCCTCCAGTGGCGGAAGAAGCGATCTTTCAGATCTTCGAGTGCGGTCCAACGGGATAGCAAACGGTCTATTTAGACTGCGGCGACCTAGCATACACAAAACTTAAACAAGAAAAGATCACATGCAACTGGAGAATAAAAAAAATAGAAACGAAAAGAAACACAGAAAATAATCAACAAAAACAATACGCCTAAAGTTTTCCCCGGCAACGGCGCCAAAATTTGTTTCAATCAAAAGTGATCTCTTAATTGACTCATAATCGAATTAGGTGTTGTAATAGGGTAAGATAACCCAAGTCGTCTCTCAAGGGAAACTTAACAGGGCTTATTGTTCATGTCACACACATAAAGCGGTAAATCCTAAACTCTTTAATACCAAAGAAAAATTTTTGAACATACGGGAATTTAAAAACAGAAATGAAATATAAATAACGGAAAGCAATCTAACTAGGGGTTGTCAATCCTTAGTGGAGAACCTAAGTAATCACGAAAGCAAGAAGCTAAAGCGAAGAACAAACAAACTAGATCATCAAACATAAAACAATAAAATTAAGTGAAGAACGATTCAACATATAACTAACATCCAATATCAAATGCATAGAATAAGATAGATTAAATCAAGCAACAAATAATCCAATGTCAAATATATAATTCGATCCAACAATAATCTAGAAGCAAACACGTAAATTGATCGATTGAAAATTAACAGGAATTGTAAATCAAATAAAACTATAAATTTAATCCAAGAGAAATCAACACCAGAATTCGTAAATGAAAAGTAAAACTGAGTGTAACAATCGAAAGGATGAAAACATAAATCAATACTCTTAATCTGATGATCTATCTCTCTCTCATCGCAAGAAAAACTCCCAAAGTCGAAGAACAGCAGCCGCGGCGAATGTATCAGAACCGCCTCAAAATTATGACCTAAGGCGTATATATATTAAGTGAGAGTGAGCGCCGGTTGTAATGTGGGCGAGCGCGGAGCAGAGCTTCTGTTCCCAAAGTGAACGCCGGCTTAGACCCAACGCTCGCTTACAAGAGTGCACTGACTCAGAAGCGAATGCCGGCTGGCAAGGTGGCGTCTTGCGGACGACAGCCGGGTGAGCGTGGCGTGCGGCGAAAATCATGGCGGTACTCGTGGTTGAGCACCGGATGGCCGAGGATAGCGGGCGAGCGGGCGCTCGCGTTGAGCGCCAGATGGGCGAGCGCTGGCGATGCGCGGACACGGGCGCTGGTCGCTAGAACGGGCACTCGCACCGAGCATCGGATGATTGGGCGACAATGCACGTGGGGCGCGCGGATGCACAGCACGTGCTGGGGTGGCACGGTGCTCGGTAAATCACCGGGTGAGGCGACGCGGGTGACGTGCGATGTGTGCGCTGCGAGATCGCGCTACGGTGATTCGGCTAGCGGGCGGGCGACGCGGCAACGGGCGCTGGCGAGCACGCTGGCGATGCACGCGGCTGGTGTTGTCGAGCACCGGTTGACGCGCAACAAGCACTGGACGCGTGGCGTGCGATGGATGCTGGTGCACGGCTGCGGGCGACGGGTGCGTTCACGTACGCACATGTCTGCGACTTATTTGTTTCCTCAGTTCTCTCGCGTCCGAACTCCGAATTGCGATCCTCTTGTGCCCACAGTTTTCTGACGAGATACTCTTTAATATATGATCATTCTTGATAGGTCTATTTTATCCTATTTAGTACCGTTTTCCTACAAAACATCGAAACAAACCAAATAAGTCTGAATCGATAAATACTAATCAAACCAACGGCATAAATAGGATAAATCACTAAAAACAACATGCAAAACAATACCAAGAATAAGCACAAAATGAAACCAAACACCAACACAACCCGTATCTAGATTTTTTGGCCCGACCCATTTTTCGACTTGATCTAAATCACTATTCTGGCCCAGATTTTTTTTTTCAATCCAAGTCAAGTTTTGACGAGTCCGGTCCGTGCCTGAGCTTGTGAGGCCTGTTTGAAAGACAAATTGAAGATCTGTTTTTTGTAAATTTATGTAATAAATTAGGCAGGGATATACGGGACCCACGAATAGGCCGCGATGAAAGGATTTATTTTATTTATTATCATTTAAAGCATGTCGTGGATGTTTAAATTGTGCAGTAACATGCAATGTGTGTTTAATTATGTGGAAAAGCATGGATATATGTTTACGTCATTAACTATATTTAGCAAGAATGCTAGGTTTATCACATTTTAAAATATGTTTTAGAATTCTGCAAGCATGTTTTACATGTTAAGATCTAAAAAGAGCATGTTAGGATTATGTAATTTGCATGGACAAACCTTTTAAAGTAAAAAGACTAAGCAAGAAATTCAATGTTTTAATTCTTAAATTAAAATCGTCAAGACCTCCATATTTTGATCTCTAAACAAAGTGATACGCACTGTGAGTAAACATCCACACGTGTGGCTTGCTTGCACTATTTATAATATGTTTGTTAGATGAGATTTTTAAATAAAATATTTTAATCTATTGAGAAATGAGAGTTACACGTGTAAACATCTATATGCGTGGCTTGCATGTGCGATTTTCATAAGTTCTCTAGAGATAGATGTAAAATGAGATGAAAAAAGAAATTCAATTGGAAGCGGTATGGTCCAAGTGAGTATGCCAATTCTAAGAATTCAAATTCTACAGTCAAAATTGTGGTCGCTACTTAGGCATCACTTCAGTACAACTTCTTACAAAGTCCCTTCTTGAGATAGTGATATGGTCTAGTTAAGGTCCAATTATTAATTTCATTTGTCATAAGATTAAGTTGACATGGATTGAAATTAAAAGACTAAAAGATCAATTTTAGTCTAGTAACATCCACACACATGGCTTGCATGTAGAATTCCTTGGGCAATTGGAGGTTTCAACCAATATTGTTTTATCAAAAGGTTACAATATTGTTGTTACAAAGTACATGCGATCATATGTGTAACGCTCCAAAATTTTAAAAGAATAAAAATATTGCTATTTTATTTAAACTTGAACAACAAATGACAAACTTGTAAACTCAATCGATCTTGTTTTCACAAGTAACCATGTTAAACAAAATAATAAACTAAAAACGTGTGTAAAAAAATATATTTAATTTGAAAACGACTTAATAAAGAAAACTAAATTTATGATTTTAGTCAATATCGAAAATCTCATAACTTAAACTAAAATAAATAAACGACTTCTTATTATACTAGTCATTCTCGACTTTCATGGTCGCTCGACTTCTCAACCGCAAAACCGAAGTAGAGAGGTGAGCATATCATAAATATACTCAAAGAGGAATAATGCAATTATCCACATATGTAATACATGTTAATCTTTCATCTTGTCACATAAATAGAATTTAATATCATGAAAATATATATATATATATATATATATATATATATATATATATATATATAACCGTGAGACCTTAATATTACGTGAGGCCTTAAATATAATAATAACATGAGACCTTAATATCTTGTGTGGTCTTAAATATAATAATAACACGAGACCTTAATATGCCGTGAGGTCTTAAATATAATAATAACATGAGACCTTAATATACTTGTGAGGTCTTAAATATAATAATAACATGAGACCTTAATATACCTGTGAGGTCTTAAATATAATAATAACATGAGACCTTAATATACCGTGAGGTCTTAAATATAATAATAACATGAGACCTTAATATCTTGTGAGGCCTTAAATATAATAATAACATGAGACCTTAATATCTTGTGAGGTCTTAAAATATAATAATAACATGAGACCTTAATATCTTGTGAGGTCTTAAATATAATAATAACATATAGTATAACATGAGAATATATATATTAACATAAACATCATGTAGTCTTTAAAATAAAAACAAGTAGTCATATAATCAATATGAATATAAAAACATATAAAACAATAGGGATAACATAACCACAAGCATAAATTTCCCCACCTAAATCTTAACTTGGCGTAGAATATCATCGTTGCTTTTATTCACTGACACAACTTCAACGTATATACACTATATTGTACGTGAGCCCCCTTTGGGCAGGGGATGGACCCCTATTTATACTACTGAATTAGTAGGCATTCGATAGTCATGAATTTTATATGATGTGATTTATAAATCTTATAAAGCTTATCCATTTTGAGTTTCAAACAAGAAAAGAGGATAAAGATAGATATAAAATCCTTTATTCGTATAAGCCTTTTGTTTTAGCAATAAGGATATATTTGAAAAGAAGATTTACGCACTTTGATGATTAATAACGTTAATAATTAAAAATAAACTATAGTGTTATTATCATGCATGTAAAATGGACTAAGTTATTAATTGATTATACTGGACACACACGCTAATTATATATATATATATATTGTTGCTATCATGTAAAGAAATCATCTTCACAGGTTATATCACGTATATTATCCAAAGTATATAGTTTTATGATTATTTTATAATGTTGTCCACACTTTAAATGTTCCCCTGAAAATATTCAGATAAGAGCGGTCTAGTAGGATAAACATTCAACAATAAAATGGAAATAGTAAGTATATATCTAAATACACTTTTGGTTGAAAATAAAAATAAAAATAAGCGATATATATATATATATATATATAGGGAGTGGATCAAATGAGAACCACATCTTTTTGCGAACTCATAACCATGCATAAAACGTTGAAGATGATGCACAAGCGGTATAAAGTTATGCATAACTAAAACTTTCTAAAATTATTTTGTTGGGTAACAATTTTAGAATGTTTTCGTTATGCACAACTTTATAGGTTTTATTCATTAATTTTATACGTTTGTGCATAGTTCTCAAGTTCTCAAAAAAGATGAGTTCTCACTGGATCCAACCCCTATATATATATATACATGTAATTCATAATTATCCTAACATTAAACTCATTATTATTATTATTGGAGAATTGAGCTTATGAAAATTCGGGTGTTACAACCTTACCCACTAAAAAATTAATTTCGTCCTCGAAATTCTAATTATCCAAAATAAGATTTTATCGTTGAGTTAAATAAAAATCTCTTTACACGTAGAATTTTCTTGCATACTATATTCTATAAAAAAAAAACGCTTATCAGCTATAATGGTTTTACCATCTATGTGACTTATCACAAGTTAATTAATTTCTTACTTTCCTAGTGTTTTAAGAATATGTAAGTTCACACTTGAATCATGAAAGCATCAAAAACATAACTCAAATTTCATGAATAACCTTCAATAGACTTGCATAAAACTAAAATACTCAAATTTCATCAATAATATTCAATAGACTTGCATAAAACTAAAACACTCAAATTTAATCAATAACCTTTAATAGACTTGCATTATAATATTCGAAAGCGAGCGCCTAGTTACGGTATTTTAAACCCGTGAATTAGGGTTTTGGTACCTTATGTCCGTATGACATCAAATCTTGATTCGATTCAAGATTATAATAATGAATTCCTTTTATATTCACTAAGGATTGTGAATTAAGGAATTGAAATATTATGATATGGTTCGACAAGATTATTTTAACGTCGATTGCGTGATCGAGCGTCAGTATTTTGGAAATTTACGAGCGGAAGCATGGAATTTATTTCCATATTAATTCCTATATTAATAGGAATATTATTTATTAAGTAAGTACGAACTTACTACGACCATTTTGAGATGAGTCGATGTCACGCCCCCACTCCCACGACCGGACTAGAGGTGACTAATACTAGAATAGTATTATAGACAAACAGACTAAGATAGAGGTACATATCAATTATAATTAGCATGCTCGATGGGTTCGATAATACATATCGAATGATTAAAGGTTTAGGCCATCGCACCCAAAGACTTACCATGGTCTGATGGACCTCAATAGTTCATGACATAGAGTAAAAGAGTTCGGAGTTTAGCAGCGGAAAGTGTGTAAATACATATGTGATGATATGTTTTCAAGGAGAAAACCAAATTCTAAATAAACAGTCAAGGACACTGGACTCCTCAACACATCCTCCATCATCACCATCAGAGCTCAACCTGCACATTTAAAAACAAACATGCAGGGCTAAGTACAAGGAATTTGCACTTAGTGGACTCATGTCGAAAACATTTGATGATATTTGAATTACGCTGCCAATATCAAGGTAAGTCACAAGGGTTTTAGTTAAAAATGCCTTGTGCTTACTAAATCATTTTCAGTTCGTAAACATCGCTCGGCCTAGCATTTTCTTGGTGTGTATGATCCGTATCCCATAGTCACAATTCATAAAAATATCAAAGTTCAAACGTCGAGAGGGAGGCCTCCCTTCTACGACGCCGTGACCGGCCGTAATCCCATCTGACACAGACACAAATCTCACAAGCATATGTTAACATAGCATATAGTTCCAACCTTCACGCCAATCCTAGCCGGGCATTTATCATCCGAAGACAGACCCGACATTAATAAAGGTTGGGCGCGACCCGATAAATGACATAACTTGTCATAATATAGTTCCAACCATCGCCACACCTACCCGCAAAGCAGATAGGATCCTAATATTCCAAAGAAACGAACATACGACACGGTATTCTAAACCCGTAATTGTGGTTTTGCACAGATATAAATTTTTACGACATCGAATATTGTGATTTCGATTCAGTATCTATATTAACGAATTCCTTTTTATAATTCACTAAGGATTGTGAATTACGGAAATGAAATTTATGAAATAATACGACAGTATTATTTCAACGTCAAACGCAGATCGAACGCCAAGATTTTATGAAATTTTCTCGAGCAAAGGAAGCTTGGAATAAATTTCCATATTAATTCCTATAATAATTATATTTATTTATTTAGTAAGTATGAACTTATCGCACCATTTTGAGATGAGTCGATTTTGAACGCTTTGAGACGTTAACGCCAACGCCTGAGACGCTTTGAAAATGAGTTTAATGCTCAGGAAATTATAATAATTAATTTCCTATTATTATTTTATATAATTACAGTATTAATAATTATTAAAATCGAATTTTAGCATTTAAAATTCGATTATTTTCGAAAGTGATTTTCGAAAACCCTAAGTTTATAAACTATAGTTTTTCACATGAAATGATACCATTAAATTATCATATGGTATCTAAACTATATAATATGATATATATGGATATTATTAAGCATTAAAAACAGATTTTGAACCATAGAATTCGATGGTTTCAGTTTTTATAAATTTCGAAACCCTATTTTCGAAATTAGGGTTTTATTGCATGAAATGATGCAATAATTTTATCCTATGCTATTATTTAATATCTAAATCATATATTATGATATATATGATCGAAAATTACATGAGTATCAATAATAGGTGTAATTTATATTTTTAATCCTATTTTTCCCAATTCATTTTCGGTAATTTCGATTTTATGCCTATGTGATGATTTAATTATTTTTATGGCTTGTATTATATATCTATGACCTATACTATGATTAATACATTGTATTAGGATAAAATTAAAATAAAATCAGCCCCTTGAAACACATATATGCCGGCTATGCTCATCCCCACAAGCAATGGGATCCCTTTTCAAATGGACCAATGCATGAAGAGCTCATTTAACACTCTTAATCATCACATATTACCACTCCCAAATGCAGCAATTTTTTCCCATTTTCTTGCCTAAAATCGAGAGAGAGAGAGAGAGAGAGTATAGTGAGACCTTCCCTTCACCCCACTCCCATTATACACTCTCCCAACAATTTCTCAACACTCAAAATCTCTCATTATCCTCTCTCCCATTTTTCTCCCCAAAACCGAGAGCCCTCCTTCCCATTTTAAAAATTTTCTTCTTCTTCTTTCTTCATTCTCCATTCAAAATCTTATACCATACATTGTTCTTGTGATTCCATACCATTCTCAAGGTAAACATGGACCCAAGCACCGATTTTCACTTGTTCTTTATTCAAGAAAATCGAAACTGCTTTATATATATATATGTATGTGTGTTCGAAAGTTTTATATATGTATATATATGTGTTTAATGTTCTTGAGCACGAGCTATGTGTTATGTTATGTTCTTGATGATTTTATTTACAAAATATGAGGATATATGTTTAAATGAACATAGATGTTGTATATGAAATGTTTGTAAGGATTTAGCATGTATATATAATTTTCAACCATAGTATATATGTTAAAATTATTTTCAAAATGTATAAAATGTCTTCAGATGACCGAATATGTTTTAAGTATTTTTAGCATGGATTATTGATCTATGATATGATTTAAGACCATGGTATTTATTTAAAATTTTGAAAACCCTAGCTAATTATTTCTTATAATACCGTGAGCTTATATGTATGTACCTTGATGTATAATTTTATTTCAAGCATGTAATGACATATTAATGCTTTAGAACCTCGATTATATGTTCTATGATTTAATTAGAATTTTTGAAACCATATGCTTAATTTCGATTAATACCGTGAGCATTTAGAAAGCATAGGTTGGTGTATGATTTTATTTTAATCATGCAATGGTGTATTAATGCTTTAGTATATTGTTTATGTGTTGTATGAATTTATCGAATTTTTGAAATCAAATACTAATTTAAATCAAATAAGCCGTGAGCCTTGAGCTCTTGAAGGTGATGATTTAATTAGTTTTGATAAATATTATGATGTTATATTAGTATACTATAGTATATAATCATAGTATATAATTGTTGAATTTTGAAATCAAACCCTAATTAAAATCGAAAGTTCGAGAGCTTACAAGCTCATATGGTGACGATTTAAATTAGTTTGGTTAATATTATGATGTTACAATGTTATAGTATAATGTTTAATCATATTAGAATTTATTTGGAATTTTTAGAAATTGTTTGTTAATTATTTGGTAATTATCTTATAATTACCGTAAATATTGCTATATATTGTTGAATGAATGGTTATGATGAACTATAGGTTATATTTGTGATATATATTGATGTTGGGATATTATACTATGTGTATATCAATTTTGGGAATTTTTGGATAATTATTCCCTAATTTTAGAAAATACCGTAGCTATATATATGTATATATATTAATAAATGGCAAACAATATCATATGGATTTTATAAATTCATATTCTGGACCATAGTGTATAATAATGCACTATATTAATTTAGAAAATTTTTCAAAAGTCATTTGATATTTTTAAATTAATTATCGAGATTTTCGATAATTAATAAGGATTTTTAAATCCTTTTTAATTCAGTTTATTAATAAAATATATGTTTAATTAATATTCTGGACATAATTGAATTTTACAAAATTTTATAAACATAGATTGCTATGTTTGAGACAAACGTTTATTTTATAACGCTTTAAAATCGAAAATACGCTTTTATTTATAAAAGGGTTTATTAAATGCTAAATTATTTATAAGTCCTCGATTTACGTGATAAATCGAGAATAAGACTTTACGCTTTCAAATCGATCAAATTCGATTTATAAAACGAAATAGTAAGAAGTTACTATTTGAAAGTCAAAATTGTCGACTTTGTCGACCAATGTCGACTTCGCCGACTTTTTAAGTCAAACGACGCTTACACGATCGATAAACACGCCAAGACGCTGTAAGATATACTAATTGAGTATGATACTCATTAGTAAGAAAAGATTTCACAAATGAAATCCATATATCGAAAAACGCATTTATACGCCGAACGATCTCGGCGAACCAGAACAATTCAATCAGATACGATTGAGACGATCAATTCACTAAGGAATTCAGTTTACATCGAAATAAGATATCAAGTTTATCTTAGCTTTGAAAGTCTCGAGAGACTCGAGCGACGCACTAAAGGCCTCGCCAGAAAGCGTGGACGCAAACGCGACGATCGGATATCGACGAACGAAACAACCTAGACTCAAATTACAACAAACCATAGTCCAAAGGGCTTTATCTTCAAAATGGGCTTTTTTTTCCCACTAAGATGTGACTTTACCGTTATTCCAAAATGAGTTTATTTACAATGCTTATTCTACAACCGCTGACAAATGTTTACTACATTACCGCCAAAATATTCTGCTTTGTGTATGGATCCTATCTCGTTATGCCCGGTAGGGCTGTGGCGATGGTCGAACTTTATTACGACAGTTATGTCATTTGGGTCGCGCCCAACCTTTTAATGTCGGGTCCCGTGTCGGATGATAAATGCCCGCTAGATCGGCGTGAAGGTCGAACTATCGCTATGTTAACATATGCTCGTGAGAGCGACGTGTCAGACGGATTACGGCCGGTCACGGCGTCGTAGACGGGAGGCCTCCTCTCGACGCTTAATTTTAAATATCATATGAATTGTTACTATGAGATACGGACCATACACACCAAGAAAATGCTCGCCGAGCTATGTTTATGAACCGAATGATTTAGTAAGCACAAGGCATTTCTAACTAAAACCCTCGCGACTTACTCGATATTGGCAAACAGAATCTTAATATCAAATGTTTTCGCATAAGTCCACCGAGTGCAATTTCTTGTACTTAGCCCCGCATGTTTGTTTTAAATGTGCAGTCGAGCTCACGATGGTGATGGGAATGTGTTGAGGAGTCCAAAGGTCCTCGACCAACTTATCTAGAATTTGTGGTTTTCACCTCAATGCATATCGTCATATATGTATTCACACACTTTCCGCTGCTACACTCTGAACTCATTTATTTATGTTTTATGTTTATGAACTATTGAGGTCCATCGGACCATGGCCAAGATTTTGGGGTCCGATGGCCTAACCCTTTTAAATCGTATGACATTATCTTATATTATGTTCGAGCATGCTAGTTTATTGTTGTTATGCATCTTTATTTAAGCCATGTAACCCCTAAAATACTACTCCTAGTATTAGTCGCCTCCAACCGGTAGTCCGGAGCGGGTCGTGATGTATGGTATCGAGCACTTTTGCTCTTTGTAAACCCAAATCTTTTTATTCTAAGTCTAGATCGAGTCACCGACTTCTAGAAATCTACTGACCCCTCTCAACACTCCATCACATCGAGCTCAACCGGGAAAAAGGTAACTGCATTTCTTTCTCAAACTCATGAAATGGAAAATTTTTACATGATGAGCAAGTTGGAAGAACTTTTGAAAGATTATGTTATTATAAAAATTTTATAATGATAATGGAAGTTTGAGCAAGAAAGTCTTTCCAAAAACTTTGGTTTGAAACCAATAAGTATTGATGCGAATACTCAATTTGTGAGATGGAAGTATATGGTGGTATTGAGTTGAATGATCAACATGGAATGAATGAATCCATTTTGATATGTATATGAGTTGATCATGATTGTCATTTTGAAATCGATTTCAAAATTCTAAAATAAGACTTTATTTTCCAATCTTTCAAAATTTTGTTTATGATGAACGATATGTTATCACGAGACTAACCTAGACTCTAAGGAGCATGCTCACGATCGTGAAAGAACATAGAAGTACGAACTTTTTTCCTTACGAGAACAAAAGAACGATAGGAAGAATGAAAGTGACGATATCCTCGAGCGCGACAACGAAAGACGAGCGAGAAGGATGAACAAGGACGACCTCAACCTCAAGATTTAACGACGCCGACACTTCATCACCACTTCGACATGAGTGAGCATCGACACTAATCATGACATGGACGCCACTTACGGCTTCAGAATGTTCAGCCTCAACTTAAAGACCCGAATATGGTAGACGACACGCCGACATACGCCTCGATTTACATTTTGGCACGATCGCGCAAATTTCCTGCACTGCGCAGTAAATTTGTTTTAGCTAGATCTCTTTCGTTAGGACTCCGATTTACGCATGGTTTTCACCTGCGTACTCCTAACGCACTGATCTTCATTTGTTATGAAGAACAGAATCCCTAATTCTGTCTCCAGAATACGATAGAGTCTGTTGAACTCTAGTTTAAGTGTTTGGTATAATACAAGGATCTCGTAGCATATATATATTAAGATGTCATTAGTCTATATGTATACGTTTGGGTAAGACTAAGAAGGTAAGTTGTAATATGTGTTGTACCTTATGATGTTGCCTACCTTATAGATTGTTTAGTTCCAACCTAGTTGCTTCTCGTTATGCTATCCTTTCTGTTTTGAGATGACGATAGTTGACTTACGTTAGTTTTGATCGTGGCAGATGGAGGAGATGCGCTATATCGCTAGGAGGAGGGTAGGACCTCATGCCACACCCGAGGAGCTGATGCGCACCTATCGGGAATGTTGGATGTGCGCCGGCGAAGACCTAGGCGAAGTCATGACACCTTCTACCGTGGAGGAACGCCCGAGCCTATGGCGCAACCGACTATGATGGCATCAAGCGACTCCTAGCTATACTCCTTGTACATGGGATGGTTATGCCCGAGAGGTATCGGAGATTACATTTATCGATTCCCCGAGGCTATGATTTGATTGGGATCCGCCTGTGTTCGTGAGTCATCCGACTTACGTGTACAAGATTTACGAGCCGCACCTATGGGACCCTATCTCCTCCACGGAGTACACTCATGTGACGAGTCGCCAGAGTGGCTATACCTTGAGGTTCCGAGACAGTCGATCCGTGATACCCCTGCACCGGATAGACGAGGGCAGATGTACGAGGTAGATAGGCAAGACGCCCAGAGCTCGGGAGAGCCCGCCTCTCCACCAAAGCTGACACCCAAGACGTCCGCCGCCACCGCCTCTACCACCGCGTCCGATCCACCACCACCGAAGAGGAAGAGCCCTTCCACGGACAACATGGATGAGCGATCGATGCCTTCAATGGCTATGACCACCCGAGTATGCTACAACCGATCCGCCACAACTACGACTTGTACGGCGCGGATAACTTCGACCCCGCGCGACATACCGATGATGGAAGCTGCAGCGTGCAGACCATCCAGGTACGACTCGTGAGGACGATTCGATGGGGAAGACGACCAAGAGGAGGAAGACCCCGAGGAAGACGCGAGTAGGAAGGAGCCCGTGAAGACGTTAGGCGACGCTTTAATTAAAATTGCTTTGTTATGACTAGCATGTGCTAGCTTTTCCTTTTATATTTCAAGACCATGGTTCTAGAACTCAAATTTTTTTTTGGGAGGCCGTGGGCCCAAACCTTGCTATTTTTATTTTCTCGTGATTCTTGATGTGGAACATCTTGCTGACAAACCTTGTTTACCTATCTATATATATTTGACCCAAATGGGGCTTTTATGACAAATTGTCTATGTTAAGGATGAGTTGTTTTATTTTGATATCGCTTTGAGAGGAGCTATGAAAACCTTATGTTTGTTAAGTTGAAAGCGCTGAGTAATTGACGATGATATGTTTTATATAATGTAACGCCTCCGAGAAGAAACCCGTAACGAGAACCCGAGGTCGAGGAAGACCTAGAGGAGGGTAGAATCCCGAGCAAGAGGAAGAGGATATTCCCCAACCACCACCTCCACCTCAACCCGATCGCAGGATCAAGAACTGCTTTCTAAGGCGTAACCTCCTGCTTTTAACGGAAAGGAAGCCTGTATAGTTCGAACAACGGGTTAGAGCCATTGAACGGATTTTTACTTTCTTAAGATGCACGGCACAGAAAGGCGTCGTATGTTACTTTCCACCGATCGACCACCGACTTCCGTGGGAGGCCGAAGAAGACCTTACAACGAACAGCTTGAGGAGTTCTCATGGGAGGACTTCAAGAGGGAACTGTATGAGAAATACATCCCCAAGAGCTATAAGAGGAAGAAGGAGCAGGAATTTTTCCTGCTAAAGCAAGAAAGATTGTCTGTGACCGACTATGATCGCACCTTCGCGAGATGTCGAGATATGCACCGTATCAGTGGACACCGACTTGAAAATGTCGGAGAAGTTTAGGTCGGACCGAGAATGGAGATACGGATGTCTCTTGCCACCCATGGAGACCTAATCTTACATCAAGCTCTTGCACGAGCTTTAGATATTGAGGCGGCAATGTCCGAGGATAAGTCGGTGTCGGCCGCATACACAATGCGCTTGGACAGAGGAAAAGGAAATGGGAACCCAACCGCTGGAATAACAACCGCGGAGCTATGGGGACGCTGAGTCACAAGCGCCCGTGGGTGGAAACACGGCGCAGCAAGGACAGAGCCGAAGAGAGCAGCTTATGCTCCACCGCAAGGGACCGCAGAATGCTGAGGGCACCTCAATGCCCTAGATGCCATAGAGCACACAAGGAGTGTGCACGGCAAACATAGTGAGTCGTTATAAGTGCGGGCAAAAGGGCATTACGCCAACAATTGCCCAAAGGTCACGCTCGATATAAGGTCAACCAACCGGCAATGCTCACCATTATGGCTATACACCAACCCCACCGCCACAATGCCCAAATTTCAACCCCAAAGAACTCCAAAGGGCAACAACCCCAAGAAGTGGTGCAAAGAACCCCAATGGCAACAAAAAGAACAACAACCCCTCAGAACCACAGTGGCAGCCACCGCCAACAACAACAGAGGCGGCAACCACCATGACAACGCCAAAGAAGAAGAAGAATAAAGCAGCAAAGAAATCAACAAGGACCAGCCTGTCACCCTCAAATTGCTCAGCAGAGCCTACGCCAGATAGAGGCGAATCTAACAAAACCAGGAAACTTGGTGTATGGGAGTTCTCCTCAACCCACCGTTATAGATTGTTCGACACGGGTGCTTCAGATTCTTTATTGCAAAATCATGCGAGAAATGCCGGGCCTTAGGTCCGAAAAGTCAAGACAGATATGAGAATCTCATCGCCTATAGGAGGGATTATGATCATACACACTTTTGCTCGAACCTAGAGTCGACATTAGATCACTTAAGGTTCGCTAACAATCTAAACATAATGCCCATGGACGATGTAGACATAATCCTAGGAATGGATCGTTAGCTAAGAATCATTCCACGATTCTATGTAAGGAAAGGAAAATTTCGCTTCACTTTCCTCGACAAAAGCTACGATTTCCACGGATCGCATGGGAAGAAGAATCCCGATCAGATCAAGACTACAAAGCAGGAGGATGATGAACCGTAAAGGATGCCATGCATTCCTTGTTTATTTGAACGAAGAGGATAAACCCAAGCGCGGTAGAAGACATAGAAGTTGTCCAAGAATTTTCTGACGATTTCGAAAATCTACCAGATCGCCTCCCGATAGACAACTAGAGTTTACCATCGACTTGGAGCCGTGATCAGCCCCAAAGGTCGGGCGCCTATAGGATGGCCCCAAAAGAGTTGGAGGAATCGAAAATCCAAATCCAAGAGCTTTTGGATCTAGGATTCATTAGCCGAGTGTTTCACCTGGGGAGCGCCTGCTTTGTTTGTCAAGAAAAGGATGGTTCTTTGAGAATGCATCGATTACCGAGAGCTAAATAAGATGACACTAAAGAACAAATACCCTTTACCCGCATTGATGACCGCTTGATCAATTGCGGCGAGCGGTGTATTCTCGAAAATTGATCTTAAGTCGATACCATCACCGAAAATACGGTCCGAGGATGTACCTAAGACCGCATTCAACCGATATGGCCACTATGAGTTCATAGTTATGCCATTCGGATTAACCAATGCACCACCCGTATTCATGGACCTTATGAATGTAGTATTTCATCCATTTTGGATAAATTTGTTTTGGTCTTCATAGATGATATCCTTATTTATTCAAAGAATGAAGAGGATCATAGAGAATATCTAAGAACGGTTTTGCAAACCTCGAGAGATGAAAGACTTTTGCTAAGTTTAGCAAATGTGAGTTTTGGCCGGAAGGAAGTTATGTTCCTCGACACATCGTGTCCGCAGAGGGTATAAAAGTAGATCCAACCAAAGTAGAGGCCGTGGCAGAATGGAAATCACCAAAGACTCAAAGACGAGATTAGAAGTTTCAGATTAGCTGGTTACTATAGGAGATTCATCAAGGATTCTCCAAAATTGCAAGGCCAATAACCCGCCTACTTCGGAAGGGAATCAAGTTCAATTGACCGATGAATGCGAGACGAGTTTCCAAATACTCAAGGAAAATCGACAAGTGCACCAGCTTCTAGCAATCCCGTGTTTTACAAAGGGTATGTAGTCTATACAGACGCATCTAAGACCGGACTGGTCAGTTTTGATGCAGAAGGAAAAGTGATAGCTTATGCATCCCGACAACTCAGACCCCACGAACTGAACTACCCAACCCACGATTTGGAATTAGCAGCTGTAGTTCATGCACTAAAAATTTGGAGACACCATCTCTATGGTGTGAGATGCGAGATCTTCACGGATCATAAAAGTTTGAAGTACTTCTTCGAACAAAGAGATTTGAATATGAGACAAAGAAGATGGCTCGAGCTTGTAAAGGATTACGACTGTGGTATTAACTATCACCCGGGTAAGGCGAATGTAGTAGCCGACGCTGAGTCGTAAGAGCCATACCAAGTTAGGATGTCTCTTTGTACAAGAGGAAAACTCGCTGAAGAGTTTGGAAGAATGAGGATTGAACTGTGGAACCACCGAGACACCAGAGTCAGATCGCTACACTCACACCGACATCCGATCTAAGAAAAGGATTGTCGAGAGACAAAGGATGGAGGAAAAGTTAGAAAAGATCGACAAAGGATAAGGTCCAAGGATTTAAGATTTCCAAGAGGCGCCGACAACGCCTTATTGTTTGAAGGTAGGATATGCGCCCCGACGACGCAGAGCTTCAAAATGAAATCATGAGCGAGGCTCATGATACACCCTACACCGCCCACCCAGCAAGATTAAATGTACCAAGACCAAGGAAAAGTTTTGGTGGAAGGCATGAAACGAGATATAGCTTTTTTGTGGAACGCCGTCTTGTTTGCCAACAAGTGAAGGCACTACACCAACGCCCATACGGAAAGTTGCAACCGCTAGAAATTCCCGAGTGGAAGTGGGACGATATAACCATGGATTTCACAAGCTTACCCAAGTCGAGAAGAGGAAACACAACCATATGGGTAATTGTGGATAAGCTACCAAAAGTGCTCACTTTCACCGATTCATAGCACTTATGGGTCCGATAAGTCGCCCACCAGACGTTAAGGAAATTGTACGACTACATGGAGTGCCAAAATCTATTACCTCCGATCGAGACTCCAAGTTCACATCCGATTCGGATTAGCTTGCAGAGAAACTGGTACTAAACTAAATTTCAAGACAACATTCCACCCACAAACCGATGGACAATGGAAAGAACGATCCAAACGCTAGAAGATATGCTTAGAACCGTAATATTGGATCGAGGTGCAAATGGGAAGATATTTTACCTCTTATCGAATTTGCTTACAACAACAAATTATCAAGCGACGATCGGCATGGCCCCACACGAGGCCTCAGATGGCAAGAAGTGTAGATCACCGCTTATCGGGATGAAGTCGCGAGAGAAAAGTCATAGGCTCGATGCAAAGGAACGAAATGATCGAGATCGCTCGACGATTAGGCCGAGGATAAAAGAGGCTCAGATGACATGTAAATCTTACCGATACGCCAGAGATCCGAGCTACGCTTGAGGATGGAGACAAAGTATTTCTTAAGGTCTCCATCGAAAGGGATTGTCGTTTGGCCCGAAAGGAAAGCTTAGACCCCGCTTTATAGACCTTATGAGATCCTAGAGAGGATAGGTCCAAGAGTATATAGGTCGGCTCTTCCGCCAAACCTAGGAATGTCCATAATGTTTTTCACGCCTCGCAATTACGAAAATACGCTCACGACCCAAAGCATGTGATTCATCAAGACGACGTGATCCTCGAGCCGACATGAGCTATAAGGAAGAACCCGCAGCCATACTTGACCACAAAGTTCAAAGAACTACGAGCAAGTCGATTCCGTTAGTCAAAGTGTCATGAGACACCACTTTAAGAAGAAGCCACGGGAGCTTGAAGAAGTCATGAGAGAAAATACCCCGATTTATTTTTCTAGAGGTATACAAATTTCGGGACTAAATTTTTCGAAGGGGTGGAATGTAATATTCCAAAGAAACGAACATACGACACGGATTCTAAACCCGTAATTGTGGTTTTCACAGATATAAATTTTTACGACATCGAATATTGTGATTTCGATTCAAGATCTATATTAACGAATTCCTTTTATAATTCACTAAGGATTGTGAATTACGGAATGAAATTTATGAAATAATACGACAAGATTATTTCAACGCCAAACGCAGATCGAACGCCAAGATTTCATGAAATTTTCTCGAGCAAAGAAAGCTCGGAATAAATTTCCATCTTAATTCCTATAATAATTATATTTATTTATTTAGTAAGTATGAACTTATCACACCATTTTGAGATGAGTCGATTTTGAACGCTTTGAGACGTTAACGCCAACGCCTGAGACGCTTTGAAAATGAGTTTAATGCTCGTGAAATTATAATAATTAATTTCCTATTATTATTTTATATAATTACAGTATTAATAAATATTAAAATCGAATTTTAGCATTTAAAATTCGATTATTTTCGAAAGTGATTTTCGAAAACCCTAAGTTTATAAACTATAGTTTTTCACATGAAATGATACCATTAAATTATCATATGGTATCTAAACTATATAATATGATATATATGGATATTATTAAGCATTAAAATCAAATTTTGAACCATAGAATTCGATGGTTTCAGTTTTTATAAATTTCGAAACCCTATTTTCGAATTTAGGTTTTATTGCATTTAAATGATGCAATAATTTTATCCTATGCTATTATTTAATATCTAAATCATATATTATGATATATATGATCGAAAATTACATGAGTATCAATAATAGGTGTAATTTATATTTTTAATCCTATTTTTCCAATTCATTTTCTCGTAATTTCGATTTTATGCCTATGTGATGATTTAATTATTTTTATGGCATGTATTATATATCTATGACCTATACTATGATTAATACATTGTATTAGGATAAAATTTAAAATTAAATCAGCCCCTTGAACACACCCATGCGCCGCCATCATCTTCCCAACAACACAAATGATTTCACCTTTTAAATCGGACCAATGCATGAAGAGCTCATTTAACACTCTTCAATCATCACATCCCACTCCCAAATGCAGCAGATTTTTCCCTTTTTGGGTGAAAATCGAGAGAGAGAGAGAGAGAGAGAGAGAGAGAGGATATAGTGACCCTTCCCATTCACCCCATTCTCATTATACACTCTCCCAACAATTTTCAACACACAACACAAAACACTCTCTCCTCTCCCATTTTTCTCGCCCAAAACCGAGAGCCTCCCCCATTTTCTAAAATTTTTCTTCTTCTTCTTCTTTCTTCTTCTCCATTCAAAATCTTATACCATACCATTGTTCTTGTGATTCCATACCATTCTCAAGGTAAACATGGACCATAGCATCGATTTTCTTCTCCATTTATTCAAGAAAATCGAAACTGCTTCATATATATATATGTATGTGTGTTCGAAAGTTTTATATATGTATATATATGTGTTTAAATGTTCTTGAGCACGAGCTATGTGTTATGTATTGTTCTTGATGATTTTATTTACAAAATATGAGGATATATGTTTAAATGAACATAGGTTATTGTATATGAAATGTTTGTAAGGATTTAGAATGTATATATAATTTTCAAACCATAGTATATATGTTAAAATAATTTTCAAAATGTTATAAAATGTCTTGGATGACCGAATATGTTTTAAGTATTTTAGTGATGGATTATTGATCTATGATATGATTTAAGACCATGGTATGTTATTTAAAATTTTGGAAAACCCTAGCTAATTATTTTATTAATACCGTGAGCTTATATATGTGTACCTTGGTGTATAATTTTATTTCAAGCATGTAATGACATATTAATGCTTTAGAACCTCGATTATATGTTCTATGATTTAATTAGAATTTTGAAAACCATATGCTTAATTTTACAAAATACCGTGAGCATTTAGAAAGCATAGGTTGGTGTATGATTTTATTTTAATCATGCAATGGTGTATTAATGCTTTAGTATATTGTTTATGTGTTGTATGAATTTATCGAATTTTTGAAATCAAATACTAATTTAAATCAAATAAGCCGTGAGCCTCGAGCTCTCAAGGTGATGATTTAATTAGTTTTGATAAATATTATGATGTTATATTAGTATACTATAGTATATAATCATAGTATATAATTGTTGAATTTTTGAAATCAAACCCTAATTAAAATCGAAAGTAACGAGAGCTTACAAGCTCATATGGTGACGATTTAAATTAGTTTGGTTAATATTATGATGTTACAATGTTATAGTATAATGTTTAATCATATTAGAATTTATTTGGAATTTTTAGAAATTGTTTGCTAATTATTTGGTAATTATCTTGTAATTACCGTAAATATTGCTATATATTGTTGAATGAATGGTTATGATGAACTATAGGTTATATTTGTGATATATATTGATGTTGGGATATTATACTATGTGTATATCAATTTTGGGAATTTTTGGATAATTATTCCCTAATTTTAGAAAATACCGTAGCTATATATATGTATATATATTAATAAATGGCAAACAATATCATATGGATTTTATAAATTCATATTCTGGACCATAGTGTATAATAATGCACTATATTAATTTAGAAAATTTTTCAAAAGTCATTTGATATTTTTAAATTAATTATCGAGATTTTCGATAATTAATAAGGATTTTTAAATCCTTTTTAATTCAGTTTATTAATAAAATATATGTTTAATTAATATTCTGGACATAATTGAATTTTACAAAATTTTATAAACATAGATTGTTATGTTTGAGACAAACGCTTATTTTATAACGCTTTAAAATCGAAAATACGCTTTTATTTATAAAAGGGTTTATTAAATGCGAAATTATTTATAAGTCCTCGATTTACGTGATAAATCGAGAATAAGACTTTACGCTTTCAAATCGATCAAATTCGATTTATAAAACGAAATAGTAAGAAGTTACTATTCGAAAGTCAAAATTGTCGACTTTCGTCGACCGTTGTCGACTTCGCTGACTTTTTAAGTCAAACGCACGCTTACACGATTTATAAATACGCCAAGACGCTGTAAGATATACTAATTGAGTATGATACCTCATTAGTAAGAAAAGATTTCACAAATGAAACCATATATCGAAAAACGCATTTATACGCCGAACGATCTCGGCGAACGAGAACAATTCAATCAGATACGATTGAAACGATCAATTCACTAAGGAATTCAGTTTACATCGAAATAAGATATCAAGTTTATCTTAGCTTTGAAAGTCTCGAGAGACTCGAGCGACGCATCAAAGCCTCGCCAGAAGCGTGGACGCAAACGCGACGATCGGATATCGACGCACGAACCAACCTAGACTCAAATTACAACAAACCATAGTCCAAAGTGGCTTTTATCTTCAAAATGCGGGCTTTTCACCCCACTAAGATGTGACTTTACCGTTATTCCAAAATGAGTTTATTTACAATACTTATTCTACAACCGCTGACAAATGTTTACTATATTACCCGCCAAAATATTCTGCTTTGTGTATGGATCCTATCTCGTTATGCCCGGTAGGGCGTGGCGATGGTCGAACTTTATTACGACAGTTATGTCATTTGGGTCGCGCCCAACCTTTTAATGTCGGGTCCCGTGTCGGATGATAAATGCCCGCTAGATCGGCGTGAAGGTTGAACTATCGCTATGTTAACATATGCTCGTGAGAGCGATCGTGGTCAGACGGATTACGGCCGGTCACGGCGTCAGACGGGAGGCCTCCTCTCGACGCTTAATTTTTAATATCATATGAATTGTTACTATGAGATACGGACCATACACACCAAGAAAATGCTCGCCGAGCTATGTTTATGAACCGAATGATTTAGTAAGCACAAGGCATTTCTAACTAAAACCCTCGCGACTTACTCGATATCGGCAACAGAATCTTAATATCAAATGTTTTCGCATAAGTCCACCGAGTGCAATTTCTTGTACTTAGCCCCGCATGTTTGTTTTAAATGTGCAGTTGAGCTCATGATGGTGATGGGAATGTGTTGAGGAGTCCAAAGGTCCTCGACCAATTTATCTAGAATTTGTGGTTTTCACCTCAATGCATATCGTCATATATGTATTCACACACTTTCCGCTGCTACACTCTGAACTCATTTATTTATGCTTTATGTTTATGAACTATTGAGGTCCATCGGACCATGGCCAAGATTTTGGGGTCCGATGGCCTAACCCTTTTAAATCGTATGACATTATCTTATATTATGTTCGAGCATGCTAGTTTATTGTTGTTATGCATCTTTATTTAAGCCATGTAACCCCTAAAATACTACTCCTAGTATTAGTCGCCTCCATCCGGTAGTCGGAGAGGGGTCGTGATTGACATTTGATTTCCAAAATTCCAATAAAAACTTACATCACACATTTAATACATTAAAGCATGAATAGACTATTGTATGACCAAAATAAAAATCATATACCAACATCTATGTACTATATGCTCACGGTATTATTTAAAAATCAAGCATATGATTTTCAAAAATTCTAAATAAATCATAGAGCATATAATCAAGGTCCTAGAGTATTAATATGGCATTAATGCTTGAAAAAAAAATTATACCCCAAGGTACACATCAAATTGCTCACGGTATTTCTAATAAGCATAGCTAGGGTTTTCCAAAAATTTTAGTTAACATACCATAGGTTCTAAACATACCATAGATCAATAATCCCTCACAAAAATAAGCAAGAAGCAATCGGTCATTACTATGCTATTTTATAAAGTTTTTTCAAAAATTATTAAAATGTGTTCATAGTTTCGAAAACACTATATATATATTAGATCCATTCCAAAAATTCCATATACAACCACATATGTTTATTCTAACATATATTCACATATTTGAAAATAAAAATCATCAAGAACACATATGTACATAATATCTCAACCATAAGAACAATAAAAACATGCATATACATACTAAACATGTTCGCTATTTTTCGAACCAAGAAAATCGAAGCCTTGGTGTCTCATTTACCTTTGAAATGGTATAGAATGACAAGAATGGGGTAGGTATCAACTTGGTGGAGAAGAAATGAGAAGAGAAGAAGAAGCTAAGCTTTCGAAAATGGGGAGCTCTCGGTTTTCAGCAGCAAAATGGAGAGGGAGAGAGTGAGAAAATGTGAGGGAGAGGTGTATATGAGTGAGAATGAAGTGTATGGGACGAGGTTCTCCATGTATATCTCTCTCTCTCTTCACACACACACACACACACAAATAGGAATAATGGCTTAAGTGTGTAGAGTATGGTGATGATGAGTGTAGGTAGAAAGGCTCTCCATGCATCAAGTGTTAGGGAGCGACAATCATGGTTGAGTAAGAGGGTGGCCGACGCATTTAGGGAGGGGGGGGTTAGGTTGATTTAATTTTTGTTACACTCCTTAATACATTATATATATCATACATGATCATAGGTATATAATACAAGCCATTAAAAATAATTAAAACATCTTATAGACATTAATTCGAAAATGGCGAGAATAATAGGAAAATAGGATAAAAATTATAATTCACACCTATAATTGATACTCATGTAATTTTCAATCAAAATAAACTCACATATATCATAATATATGATTTAGATAATAAATAATAGCATAGGATAAAATAATTGCATTAATTCATGCATACAAAACCCAAATTTTAAAATTAGGGTTTCGAAACCCATATATAAATATTATCGAGTTTTAATGGTTCAAAAATGATTTTAATGCTTAATAATATTCATTTATATTATAACATATAGTTTAGATACCATAGGATAATTTAATGGTATCATTTCATGTTAAAACCATAATTTAAGACATTAGGTTTTTGAAAACCCAATTTTAAGAATATCAAATTTTTATAGGTAAAAATTTGATTTTAATATTTATTAATACAGTAATTATATATAATAATAATAGGAAATTAATTATTATAATTTCCTGACCATTAAACTCATTTTTCAAAACGCTCTCAGACGCTGACGCTCAAAACGCCTCAAACGCTCAAAATCGACTCATCTCAAAATGGTCGTAGTAAGCTCGTACTTACTTTATAAATATATTCCATTTAATAAAGGAATTAAGATAGAAATTAATTCCAAGCTTTACAGCTCAGAAATTTCCATAAAATACAGACGTTCGATACGCGATCGACGTTAAAATATATTGACGAATCATTTCGTAATATTTCAATTCCTTAATTCACAATCCTTAGTGAATATAAGAAGGAATTCGTTAATATAATACTGAATCGAAATCACAATATTCGATGTCATAAAAAAATAATATACGGCAAAACCCAAATTTTCGGGTTTAAAATACCGTGATCATACGTTCGTTTCTTTGGAATATTACATTCCACCCCCCTTAAAAGAAATTCCGTCCCGGAATTTGCATACCTCTATGAAAACAAATCGGGGTATCGTTCTTTCATTGCTTCTTCAAGTTCCCATGTGGCTTCTTCTTGTCCGTGGTGTCTCCACAGCACTTTGACTAACGGAATTGACTTGCTCCGTAGTTGTTGGACTTTATAGTCGAGGATTGCCGCTGGTTCCTCTTCGTAGCTCATGTCGGGCTTGAGAATTACGTCGTCTTGATGGATTACGTGCTTTGGATCTTGAACGTATTTTCGCAATTGCGACACGTGAAAAACATTATGCACATTCCCTAGGTTCGCGAAGAGCCAACCTATAAGCTCATGGACCTATCCTCTCTAGATCTCATATGGTCCTATAAAGCGGGTCTCAACTTCCCTTTAGTCCAAATCGACAATCCCTTTTGATGGAGAGACTTTAAGAAACACTTTGTCTCCATCTTCAAATCGTAGCTCGATCTACGCCAGTATCGGGCGTAAGATTTTGCCTATCTTGAGCTTCTCGATTCTCACCTAATTTGTCGAACGATATCGATCATCTCGCTCAACGCATCGTGCCCTATGACTTTTCTCTCACCGACTTTATCCCAATAAAGCGTGATCTACACTTTTGCCATACAAAGCTTCGTATGGGGCCATGCCGATCGTCGCTTGGTAGCTATTGTTGTAGGCAAACTCAATCGAGGTAAAATGTCTTCCCATTTTGCACCCCGATCCAATATCACCGTTCTAAGCATATCTTCTAGCGTTTGATCGTTCTTTCCGATCATCCATCGGTTTGTGGATGAAATGCCGATCGAAATCGAGTTTAGTACCCAATTCTCTCGCAAGCTAATCCGTAATCCGGATGTGAACTTGGAGTCTCTATCGAGGTAATAGATTTTGGCACCCATGTAGTCGCATAATTTCCTTAACGCATACCGAGCCAACTTATCGATCCATAAGTGCTCAATCGGTGAAAGTGAGCACTTTTGGTAAGTCTATCCACAATTACCCATATGGCTGTGTTTCCTCTTTTCGATTTGGGTAAGTTCGTAACGAAATCCATCGTTATCTCATCCCATTTCCACTCGTGGATTTCCAATGGTTGCAACTTTCCGTAAGGTCGTTGATGTAACGCTTTCACTACCGGCAAACAAGACAAATGTTTCTACGAAAGAGGCTATGTCTCGCTTCACGCCTTCCCACCAAAACATTTCCTTCGTGTCTTGGTACATTTTAGTACTACCGGGTGGGCGGTGTAGGGTGTATCGTGAGCCTCACTCATGATTTCATTTTGTAGCGCCGTCGTCCGGGACGCACATCCTTCCTTCAAATAATAAGGCGTTGTCGACGCCTCTGAAATTCTTAAATCCTTCACCCTTACCCTTTGTCCGATCTTTTCTAACTTTTCCTCGCATCCTTTGTCTTTCGACAATCCTTTTCTTAGATCGACGCGTCGGCGTGAGTGTAGCAATACAACTCGTGATCGCCTCTCGTTGTTCAACCGCTCAATCCTTATTCTTCCAAACTCTTCAACGAGTTTTTCCTCTTGTACAAAGAGACATCCTAGCTTGGTATGGCTCTTTACGACTTAAGCGCCGACTACTACATTCGCTTTGCCCGGTGATAGTTAATACCACGGTCGTAATCTTTCACTAATTCGCCATCTTCTACGCCTCATGTTCGGATCTCTTTGCTCAAAGAAGTACTTGACTCTTATGGTCTCAGAAGATCTCACACCTTACTCCGTAGAGATGGTGTCTCCAAATTTTCGATGCATGAACTACGGCCGCTAATTCCAAGTCATGGGTTGGGTAGTTCTGCTCATGCGGTCCGAGTTGTCGGGATGCATAAGCTATCACTTTCCGGTTTGCATTAAAACGCAGCCCGCCCGGTCTTAGAAGCGTGCAGATAGACCACATACTCTTTGTCCGCTCGAACTGCTAGAACGGTGCACTTGTTAAATTCTCCTCGAGTATTTGGAAACTCGTCTCACATTCATCGGTCCAAAATTTGATTCCTTTTGAGTAGTCAAGTTATTGGCCTCGCAATCTTGGAGAATCCTTCAATGAATCTTCGGTAATAACCAGCTAGTCCTAGGAAACTTCTAATCTCGTGTTGGGTCCTTGGTGATTTCCATTCCTGCACGGCCTCTACTTTGGCTGGATCTACTTTTATACCTTCTGCAGACACGATGTGTCCAAGGAACATAACCTCCTTCAGCCAAAACTCACATTTGCTAAACTTAGCAAAGAGTCTTTCATCTCTCAAGGTTTGCAAAACCGTTCTTAGATGTTCTCTATGATCCTCTTCATTCTTTGAATAAATAAGGATATCATCTATGAAGACCAAAACGAATTTATCCAAAAATGGATGGAATACCCTGTTCATAAGATCCATGAATACGGCTGGTGCGTTGGTTAATCCGAATGGCATAACTATGAACTCATAGTGGCCATATCTGGTTCGGAACGCAGTTTTAGGTACATCCTCGATCAGTATTTTCACCGATGGTAGCCTGACTTGAGATCAATTTTCGAGAATACTCCTGCTCCTCGCAATTGATCAAACAGGTCATCAATTCTGGGTAAGGGATATTTGTTCTTTAGTGTCATCTTGTTTAATTCTCGATAGTCGATGCACATCCTCAAAGAACCATCCTTTTTCTTAACAAATAAAGCAAAGGCCCCTCAAGGTGAAACACTGCCTAATGAAACCTAGATCCAACAATTCTTGAACTGGATTTTCAGCCTCCAACTTTTGGGGCTATTCTAGGGTGCCTTCGACACCGGAGCCGACCGGTTCCAAGTCGATGGTAAATTCTAATTGTCTATCGTGAGGCAGCCCCGTAGATTTTCGGAAACACGTCCAAAATTCTCGACAACTTCTATGTCTTCTACCCGCGCTTCGGGTTTATCCTCTCTGTTCAAATAAACGAGGAACGCATGGCATCCTTTCTGGTTCATTATCCTCCTCGCCTGTAGTGCTGATACAATCGGGATTCTTCTTCCCATGCTGATCCCGTGGAAGTGCGTAGCTTCTTGTCCAGGAAAGTGAAACGAAATTTTCCTTTCCTTACATAGAATCGTGGAATGGTTCTTAGCTAACCAGTCCATTCCTAGGATTAAGTCTACATCATCCATGGGTATTATGTTTAGATTGTTAGCCAGAACTTTAAGTGATCCTAATGTCAACCCTAGGTTCGAGCAAAAGTGTGTAACAGTCATAATCCCTCCTATAGGCGATGAGATTTTCATATCCCGGCTTGCCTTTTCGCACCTAAGGCCCAAGATTTCTACGCATGATTTTGCAATAAAAGAATGCGAAGCACCCAGACGAACAATACTATAACAGTGGGTTGAGGAGAACTCCCATACCGCCAGTTTCCTCGGTTTGTTCGCTCGCCTCCTATGCAAGGCGTAGCTCTCAGCTGAGCCGCTTGAGGCCGACGGGCGCCGGTCCTTGCCGATTCGGCGGTCGCCGCCGCTCGCTGTCGCCGCTGCTTTGGCATTGTCGCAGCGGGTTGCCACCTCTGTTGTTGTTGAGGCGGTGGCCGCCACCGCGCTGCGGGGTTGTTGCTGCGCCGCCATTGTGGTTGCCGCACCACTTGCTCGGGTTGTTGCCACCGGAGTTGCCGAGGTTGGGGCCGGAACTGCTATGAGGTGGGGTTGAGCCAGATAGCCCTTAGTGGCTGGACATTGACTGTTGGTTCGCCTTATATCCGAACGTGACACCGGGCAATTGTTGGCGTAATGCCCTTTGCCCGCACTTGTAACAGCCACCACATTTGCCGCACACCCTTGTGTGCTCTATGGCATCTAGGGCATGGAGGTGCCTCAACTGCTTCTCGTGGTCCCTTGTCGGTGGAGCATAAGCTGCTCTCTTCCGCTTCGCCTCGGTCACACAGTTTCCTTGCCACGGCGCCAGTGACTCGCGTCCCCATAGCTCCCGCGGTTGTTATTCCCGCAGCTGGGTTCCCATTTCCTTTTCCTCCGTCCGGTATTGTGCGCCCGAGCCGACATCGACTTATCTTCTGACATTGCCGCCTCAATATCTAAAGCTCGTGCAAGAGCTTCATGTAAGTTAGGTCTCCATGGTCGGCAAGAGACATCCAGATCTCCATCCTCGGTCCGACTCTAAATTTTTCCGACATTTTCAAGTCGGTGTCCACTGCTCGTGCATATCTCGACATCTCGCAGAAAGCACGATCATAGTCGTCACGTATATCCTTTCTGCTTTAGCAGGAAAAATTCTGCTCTTTTTCCTCTTATAGCTTTTGGGATGTTTTTCTCATACAGCCCCTCAAGTCCTCCCATGAGAACTCCTCCAGCTTGCTCGCCGAAGAAGGTCTTCTTCCGCCTCCCACCGTAAGTCACCGGTCCATTCACCGAAAGTAACGCACTACGCCCTTTCCGTGGTGCAGCATCTTAAGAATTAAAAATCCGTTCAATGGTTCTAACCCATTGCTCGGCTTCTTCCGGGTTGCCTTTCCCATTAAAGACAGGAGGGTTCTGCCTTAGAAACAGTTCTTCGATCCCGCGATCGGGTTGAGGTGGAGGGTGGTTGGGGAATGTCCTCGCCTTGTTCAGAATTCTACCGCTTCTCTAGCCTTCCCGACCTCGACCTCTGGGTTCCTGCTCCGGATTTCTTCTCGGAGGCATGCCGCTATAGAAAACAGGTAATTATCAGACATTGATTCTTTTCATAACTCAACATTCATAACACTATCATGGCCTTATTGCAATATGATTCTAAACAAAATATATCACCCTTAACAAACATAATTTGCCGCAAAAGCCCTATCAGGGTCATGTATATATATATATCCAAAATTTTCTGCCATAGGCAGGATGTTCAACACCAAAGGTTATACAAAATATAAACCCGCCCACACGGCCTTCCAAAAGTCAAGGTTTCTAGATCCATCTAAAATCAAACATAGAAAAAGGAAAACAACGAAAGCTTAAACACAAAAATCTCTTTAAGCTTCATCCGTGCCTACGCCATGCATCCTCCCACCGCTTTCCTCCTGGGATCTTCCTCTTCCTGAGTCGCCCTCGCCGCCGAATGTCCATGCGGGTAGTCCTCGATGGTCCCGCCCATCGCCTTCCACCATCGGTATGTCTCGCATGGGGTTGAAGTCGCCATCGCCATATAGCTCATAGTCGTGGCGGATCGGTCAGTAGGTATAGCGAATCGGGCTTTACCCATCCGATGCGTCTATCACTCTCATCCGCGCTGCTCGGGCGAAAATGCTCGATCAAGGCGAGTGCGCCATAGGTGGTGGAGGTGGTATCGGTGGACGACGGGTGTCCAACGGTGCAGGGAGGGAACACAGCCTCCCAGGCTCTAGGGCGTCCGCCTCTCCCAAGCGGGCGGGCCTCGCCAAAAGGAATGGAGGCACGACTTGGTCAATCCGCCTCGAACCTCCGTATAGCCACTCTGCGACTCATCCCGCCAGTGTACTCTCGGGAGGGAGGTAGGGTCCTCTCGGTGCTGCCCTCAGAATGTTGTACACGTAAGTCGGTGACTTACGAACCGGGCAAATCTCCCACCAAGTCATAGTCGCCCATCGCCTGTAGACATAATCCCCGATACTTCCGGCATAGTCCTCCCAATCACAAGGGAGTATTGCTAGAGACGCCCGATGCCATCATAGCCGTGAGCACCGTGGGCTCGGGCCTCCAAAGGCGGAGATAGTATGCCGTAAACTCGCCAAGTCCTCTCCAACAAGACATCCACCGGAGCGATAAATGCTCATTACCTCCTTGGGGGTCGGGTGCGGTCCAATCCTCCTCCGAGCAATATATCTCATCCCCTCCATCTGTCACGATCAAAACTAACATAAGTCAACTATCGTCATCTCAAAAGCAGACAAGGATAACTTAAACATAACGAGAAGCAACTAGGTTAGAACTAAGCAATCTATAAGGTAGGCAACATCATAATGTACAACACATATCACAACTTACCTTCTTAGTCTTACCCAAACGTATACATATAGACCAATAACATCTTAATATACGCTACGAGATCCTTGTCTTATACCAAACACTCGAACTAGAGTTCAACAGACTCTATCGTATTCTGGAGACAGATTAGGGTTCTGTTCTTCATAACAAATGAAGATCAGTGCGTTAGAGTACGCAGGTGAAAACCATGCGCAAATCGGAGTCCCAACAAAGAGATCTAGCTAAAACAAGTTTATCGCAGCAGCAGGAAATTTGCGCGATCGTGCCCAAAATAAAATTCGAGACGATTTCGATGTAACACGCCTACCACATCCACGTCCTCATGTTGAAGTTGAACATTCTGGAGTCGTAATTGATGTCCACATCATAACCTATGTCGACGGTTACTCATGTCGATGCGGTGATGAAATGTCGACGTCGTTCATCATCAAGGTTGAGATCTTCCTCATTCATCCTTCTCGCTCGTCTTTCGTCGTTCGAGCTCGAGGCTATCATCACTTCCATTCTTCCTATCGTTCTTTTGTTCTCGTAAGGAAAAAGAAGTTCATACTTCTATTGTGACGACCCGACTTTCCAATGAAGTACGGATCATATGGATCATCACCGGTATGATAAAGCAGCGGAATAAACATAACTAATCAAGGCAATCAACCAATCAACTATTAAATAATGTATAGGAAAAAGGGTAAACAATTTAATACCAACTCAAGTCGCAGAAGGACTTGCCAAAAAGGGGTTCAAGGTTCAACATAACCCAATCATGGCAGAATTTAAAGTACGAGGTACGACCTCCAATTCAATACGGCAATAAGCAGTTGTAATCAAAACATTAACAATATCAGAGTTAGGCAGCAAATAAACGTGTGGACATACATATGACGATGCATGCCCAAGGTTCTAGAAACCTTTCTAATAAACCATTAAAACAACTGCTACTCTGCACCACCTCGCACCCATCATCGATCCTTGCTCAACCTGCACATCAAAAACGAGATGCAGGGCTAAGTACAAAAGTACTCAGTGGACTCATTGCCGAAAATATTTTCTTTATCAAAAGTTATTGAACTGCCGACAATAGCACATGAGGATTTTAGTTAAAGACTCATGCCTATCAAATATTTTATCATTTTTCAAAAAGTGTCAGGCCTGACTATTTTATCACGTTGTTCCATATCTGGTAATTTATTCCTCAATCATACGTTCATTCATTCGCGCACTATGGAGGTGGCCACCTACACATAGTCGCCGTGACCGATCGAGGTAGCTAACCTTTACACACAGTCACACGTGTACACAATCCGAGTTAGTCCTCAACTAAGTCGATCCGATCGTTACCCTTTTTTAACGTTGGTGGACCAACTCATTCACATACCGTATCGATATACTAATCAATTCTCGTCCCACATTCGGAAAAACAACCTCGATATGGACACAACAAAGCGTAAATATTTGGCGATCAATAACGGCTCATGCAATAATATTTCATAAAGCTTTTGTAAATCATGCTTGGAGTTATGCATAATCATTTTGTTTCAAGAAAAGCCCACCTCAAGAATTGTCCTTCTTCAAGTATCTCGCTAGTGATCCTCGTTGCTTTCGCCACGCCCACGCTGGACCTTATCAATGTAAGAGATATAATTTAGTATGTCATTCGCTCCTTTCGAGAAGTATTGCTAATATTTAACGACTCGATATCTTTTAAGTCCTTGGGTTTTAGGATTTTGTTATCGATAAGACTCAATTAACAATTATATATCATCTATTTGATTAGTCTCGCCATAGTGATAGACGACACTTTGTCGCTGCATTCTTCTCCGCGATCGATGTTTCTTCATGTCGTTTCGCATAATTTATGAATCCTAAGTTCATAACTAATATTAAATGCTTGTTAATGCGTATCAACGAATTCGAGTTCCATAACTCATTCGTTATCATCATTTCCTCGCGCTTTCACCTCACACGTCCCATATATTCTAACGGAAAAACTCATACACAAACATTGAATGTTTCGTAATTCAATCTTCATCTAACAAACGCTTTTACGAGTTAAAGTTACTAATATTCCTCAAGCATCCACTGACATAGTCAAGATTATTAATTAATTAATTAATTAATTAAATCTTTAATTTAATTAATTAAATCCACGCTAAAGTTAACTAAATGGATTAATTTAAAGTCCAATAACATTTGATTAATCAATCAAATTACTTTAATTAGTTGATATATGGATAATTATGTAATTAACTAAAATAAATCCCCAAAATTTAATTATTAGAATTAAATCTCGTATTTAATTAATACGGAATTAATTCAATCCTTAATTTAATTTATTGGATTCTAGAAGTAATTAATTCAAGTCCATTATCCATTTATATACTTAGCCCATTATTTAAAATAAGTCTAAGTCCATTTTCAATTTAATTAAAGAGTCCATCCATTTAATTAAATTCCCACTCAATGAATTCAAAAGCCCATATCAATATTATTTTTAATTGATCAACTCAACATGACTTAATTTGTCAAAGACCTATTAAATTAAGTAATTAAGGGCTATTGCTCTTAATTAATTAAAGTCATCCCAAGCAAATTAATTAAGTTTAAGTAACTTAATTAATTAATTTGAGTCCACCAATTAATAATTAAGGTCCATCTAAATCAATCAATTAAGCTTAAGTAGCTTAATTAAATAAATGTCTAATTATAATTAATTAGTGCTTATCAACTTTATTTAATTAAAGTTGATCTAAATAATTCCTTAAACCAAAGGATTTAATTAATTAAAGCCCAACTCAATTAATTCAAGTCCAATTAAATCTTGGTAGTCCAATTCTATTTATAAATAAACCCAACCCACTTAAATCATAAGGATCCAATGCAATTAATTAGGAGGCCCATTTCTAATAATAATAGATCCACCAATTAATAAATGGCGCCCAAAGCTCGCCCAATTCAGGTGCATCTTTCCATCTCGGCCGCCTCTTCCTGCCAATAACTTAATCCACCCCAACAACACATATATATATATAAACCCAGCCCACTAATAGAATTAATCTAGCCCAACCTTAATAATTAAAAGCAAAGCCCAACAACATAATAAAACAAGGCCCAAACAAAGAACTATCCTACCCCATTTCACCCTAGCCGCCCCTTCTCTATTTCGATCTCTCTCTCTCTCGCTGCCCACAAACACACACACACGCGAGCAAGCTGCCGTTGCTGCCTCCTCTCCGGCCGGCCATATCGCCGGGCGGGAACGCGTGAACGCCACCCCTCCCTTCTTCTTCCTTCTTTCATCTCCTCACTCACGCACACTCACACACAGATGTCGCCGCCGCCTCGCGTCTCCGGTCAGCCGCGTTGTCATCTCCCAGAAGGAGCTGCCGCAGTCGCGCCGCCAGGTGACCTCGGTCTCTCCCTTCTCGGCCCTCTCTCTCGGCGCACACCCGTTACTTTCATCCCAGATTAACGCCGCGACATCATCGGTCGTCCGCGCCGCAGCTGCTGCGTTGCCGGAGTCGCATCGCAACTGTCGCCGCACATCCTCCCACGGCCACGCCCGCAATCTCCTTCTCGCATATCGCCACGCCGCTTCTCTCTCTCGCCATCACGCCACGCGAGCTGCCGGCGACGCCACGCCTGTTGCCGCTGCGCACCGCCTTGCAGAGATTCTGCGTCGTATCGTCCTCTTCGACGAACAACAGCAATGAGGCGCTGACGCCGTAATGTAGGACACGATCGCGAGTATTTCATATATACATTTTTTTTATTCGATTATTGCTTCATTTGAATGCATAAGAGATTTGTATACATATCTCGAATTTTTAATCAGGTCATATGTGTGAATGGTATAAATGGACGAATGTTTGAAGCTTACCTTGATGAAGGATTGTTTGTTGTATGTTCCTCGCTCAATCGACAAAGGGCCTTGAAGGCAAACCTTTTGTAAAAAAAATGGGAGTTGGTTGTTGTTTACGTATAAGTGTTAACGCTAGAAGATGAAATGGATACCTTGTCTTATTTTTGTGTTCTTGTTTGCTCTTTTCTTGTTTTGGTGTTGTGGACTGCAGAGAGAAGAATGGATGGGGTTTGAATGGAGTTGTCGTGTATATGGAGGGAGTTTGGGTGAGAGGGGAGCTGAAATCTCTGTCTCAGGATTTTCTGTCCCATGCACAGAGTATAGCACGTATTTGATAGGTTGGGGAGTATATGCATTTGTCCCATATCAAAGAGGGTTTGTTTTCCTTTTGCGGGGGGGGTATGGTGTGATAGGAGAAATAAAAGTATACAAGGTCAACTTTCCATTTCCGGAAATTTTAGAATTCGTGAATAATATTGATTATGACCTTTCACTAATTTTGTTCGAACGGGAATCGATGATTGTGACTCATCCTTGACGATTAGGATACCGAGAAATCGTTACTTCGATTGTCATTGCACGCATTCGCGATCTAATTTATCGGCTCCGATCGTATTACATTATCGTTCGATTGTTAATAATAAATTTTCTCATTTATCAAATAAAGAGGAAAGGATAAAATAACAATTTGGATTAAAAGCTTCATGAACACAAATTTCATTTCATGGGTTATTACATACCATCCCCCTTAAATTAAATTTCGTCCCGAAATTTGCTAACCTTGGAAAAGATCTGGGTATTTTTCCTTCATAGCTGATTCTAGTTCCCAAGTTGCTTCTTCTTGTCCATGGTGTCTCCATAGAACTTTCACTAACGGTATATCTTTGTTTCTTAGCTTGTGGGCACGTCGGTCCAAGATTTCCGTAGGCAGTTCTACATAACTCATATTGTCATCGAGGACAATATCTGTCGGCGGTATCACATGACTGGAATCATGTATGTATTTCCTTAGTTGTGAAACGTGGAACACATTGTGCACGTTTCCAAAACTTGGCGGCAATGCAAGTGTGTAAGCCGCTGGTCCTATTCTCTCCAGGATTTCATAGGGTCCTATGAAACGTGGTCGCAGCTTCCCTTTTATTCCGAATCTCACGATCCCTTTAGATGGAGAAATTTTCAAGAAGACCTTGTCTCCCTCCTCAAAATGTAGTTCTGTACGACGTTTGTC
The DNA here is from genome assembly GCA_036937905.1 of Salvia rosmarinus. Lineage (NCBI taxonomy): Eukaryota > Viridiplantae > Streptophyta > Magnoliopsida > Lamiales > Lamiaceae > Salvia > Salvia rosmarinus. The sequence continues at coordinate 116,298 of JAODLM010000601.1, forward strand.
GGCGTACGACTTCTGTCGGTCTTGGGCCTCCTTGATCCGTTGGCGGATCTGTCGCACGATCTCAATCATCTCTCCCACAGAGTCAGGTCCTAATACTCTCCTTTCTCCCACTTCATCCCAAAGAAGTGGTGATCGACATTTCCTTCCGTAAAGCGCTCAGACGGGGCCATTCCAATAGTCGCTGGTAGTCATTATTGTAGGAGAATTCCACAAGTGGTAACATTTGTTCCCAACTTTCTCTCTATCGAGGACAACGGTTCTCGAGATGTCTTCCAATCCGTCTGAATGGTCCGCTCGGACTGTCTGTCTCGTCTGCGGGGTGGAACGCGATCAAGTGTAGTCGAGTCCCCGCCTTTGTAGCTTATCCGAATCTGGATGTAAATTTCGAGTCCCTATCGACGTGATAGTCTTCTAACCCATGTAGACGTATGACCTCTCGGACGTAGAACTGTGCTAGTCTATCTGATCCATGTGTTATCGGAATGGGTAGAAAATGCGCTCTTGGTTAAACGATCGATGATGACCCAAATAGCGGTATTTCCTTTTTGTGATTTGGGTAGCCCGGTAACAAAGTCCATGGCTATGTCATCCCATTTCCATTCTGGTATGTCTAGCGGTTGTAAGGTTCCATACGGTCGTTGGTGAAGTTCTTTTACTTGTTGGCACGTCAAACAACGTTCTACGAAGGAGGCTATGTCTCGCTTCATTCCATCACACCAAAATTTTTCCTTGAGATCTTGGTACATTTTGGTGCTTCCGGAATGTGTGTAAGAAGTCTCGTGGGCTTCCTTCAAGATCTCGCCTCCTAAGCTCCTTCGCCTTCGGGACACACACTCTCCCGCCATACAACAAGACGTTATCTCTTGCTTCTTTGAAATTCGGGTGGTTGTTGTCCTTGATCTTAGCTCGTATTTCCTCTAGCTTCTTTTCTTCCTCCGAGCTTCTAAGATTCGGATTCTTAAATGCGGGATTGCAATCAACGCTGCAATCTGACCCTCTATTGTCAAAGACGGGTCTATGACTTGATGCTCATCCTCCGAATTCCTTTATAAGAATTTCCTAACGACCGAGGAGACATCCCAAACTAGGGTGAGATTTACACTCAAGGCATCGGCCACAACATTAGCCTTGCCTCGGGTGGTAATCGATACCACGTCGTAATCTTCACTAGCTCTAACCATCTACGCTGCCTCATGTTAAGATCTTTCTCGCTCAAAGAAATATTTCGTGCTCTTATGGTCAAGATAGATCTCACATCTAACTCCATAAAGGTGATGCTCCATATTTTTAAGGCATGTACGACCATGCTAATTCCGTGTCGTGCGTGGATAGTTCAACTCATGTATGCGTAATTGCGCTTGAAGCATAAGCAATAACCTTACCTTCTTGCATCAACACACATCCTAGCCCATTCTTTTAAGCATCCGTAGATTGTGTATTCTTTATCTCGCCTCGCATCTGCTAGTGCAGTCTTGTCGTCAACAACTCCTTCAGTCTCTGGAAACTAGCCTCACACTCGGCGGTCCAGGTATACTTGATCCCCTTTCTCAACAGTTGGGTCATGGGTCGGGCTATCGTTGAGAATCCTTCGATAAATCTTCGATAGTAGCCGGCAAGTCCTAAGAAACTCCGAATTTCATTCGGGTTCTTCGACGACTCCCATTCACGAACTGTGTCGATCTTCGAGGGGTCTACTTTGATTCCCTCGGCGGACATGATGTGACCTAAAAATGTTACTTCGCCTAACCAAAACTCACACTTGCTAAACTTGGCGAAGAGTTGTTCTTCTTCAATGTTTGTAGTACGCTTCTCAAGTGTTCTTGGTGTTCTTGGTTATTCTTGAGTATATTAGGATATCGCCTATGAACACTAAGACTAATTTGTCTAAGTATGGGTGAAACACTGTTCATAATATCCATAACACCGCCGGGCATTTGTAAGTCCAAAGGGCATAACGATGAATTCGAAATGACCATACCTTGTACGGAAAGCCGCTTTTAGGTACATCCTCCGTCTAATCCTTAACTGATGGTATCCCGACTTTAGATCTATCTTTGAAAAGACTCCTCGCCCCTTGTCGATCAAACAGATCGTCAATTCGGGCGAGGGATACTTATTCTTAAGAGTTATCTTGTTTAACTCTCGATAGTCTATGCACATTCTCAAAGTGCCATCCTTCTTTTTCACGAAAAGGACGGTGCTCCCCATGGAGACACACTGGGTCTAATGAATCCCAACTCCAAGAGTTCTTGCGCTAGATCTTCAATTCCTCAAGCTCCTTTGGTGCCATCCCATGGAGCTTTGACACGGGGCGTAACCCGGTTCAAGGTCGACAGAACTCGATCGTCTGCTTGGTGGTAATCCCGGTAATTGCCTTGAAATACATCGATACTCCTTCACGATCGGGGCGCTTTCTATCCTTCTTTCATTCTCGCTTCTTCCTTGAAGGTAGACGAGGTAGGCGTGGTTCTCTGCCTTGTTCAAGAACGCCCTTGCTCAAGTGCGAATATGATTGGGACTCTCCTCCCATGCCGATCCCGTGAAAGTCTCAGAGGTTCCTCTCCAATGTTGGAAAGAAATTTTCCTTTCACTACACAGGATGCATTGTGTTCGATCAACCAATCCATTCCTAGGATTATGTCCACATCCGTCATAGGTATGACGTGAAGGTTATCTGTCAAGACCTTAAGTGAGCCTAGTCCAAGTTCTAGGTTCGAGCATATGTGGGTTACCGTTCTTATGCCTCCTACTGGAGAAGATATTCTCATTATTTGTTCAGCGCTTTTAGGATCTAGTCCTAAGTTCTCTACGCATGCTTCAGCAATAAAAGAATGCGAGGCACCAGTATCAAACAGTAGGATAACAGGTAATTGGAGGAGTATTCCCATACCTGCCAAGTTTCCTTGGTTCCTTGGCGGCTCCTGTGGGTACTCTCTTTCTTGGTGGAGGGCGTAGGCCCTGGCCTGCGGTGGTGGTTGCTGTTGTTGATAGGGTTGTTGGTGTTGCTGCGGTTCGCCGCTGTGGCTGCGTCTGTTGTTGTCGATCTTCTTCGCTGCCGGTCGTCGCCATTGTCGCTGCCGTTGCCGCCGTGGTTGATACGGTCGCTGATTCGGCTGATAGTACTGGACAGGGGGTTGTTGTTGGAATGGTTGGGCCTGAATAGCCCGGATCGGTTGGACCTGGTTGGGCACGTTGGGACGGCCATTTTCCCTCAAGCGTCCTGTGGCGCCTCGGAGAAGTGGCCCTTCCGCCGCACTCAAGCATCCATCATTGGTGAATCGCGACGCCCCCTTATGACTCCTGTGACACCTTGGGCACACATGGGGTCGTATGAACCTCAGGTTTCCCCCGCCAGGTGCGGGTATCATAGCGCGTCCATTTTCTTGCCCGTGCCCAGATGGCATGTTGTTTCCTTGTCCATGCCTGATGGCACATTGTTCCTCGCCACGGCCTCCGCCGGCCCGGCTGGTGTTAGATCCGCCTCGGTGGGGTTCTTCCCACTCCTCTTCCCGCGATCTCCTTGGTGAGTCGGGGATGCACAATGGACGACTCTATCTTCAGCAGCAGCCTCGATATCCGGTGCCCGACCGAGGGCCTCACAAGAAGTCGATCTCCGTGACCGCATAACCACACCCCCGATCTCATGGCGGAGTTGTAGGTAAACTTATGTTAACCTCGCCCGAGGATCCATCTTGGTGTTTAATTCACCATACATTGATTATAAACCCAGCATGCGCTATATAATTAAATCGCAACACGCTGGGGTTTTCACGTGTTTACCTTTGATCCGCCGAGGTGGATCGAACGGATGAACGGATCGAACGGATCGAGACTCGTGCTTTCGACCTTCCGGATCAGATCCCGATCGCCCAATCTCCAACGCCGAGTGAGGACGATCTATGGAGAATGCTTCGAAAATCACCCAATGCTCTCTACTCACAACTTTCGAAAATTCTCTTAATACTGTAGAGAGGCCGAAAATTCTAGCTTTCAATATGTGAGCATCCTTAGACATTATCTCATACCTTATATTTATAATGCACTACCTTAATCCTATATGGAATATTACCATAATCCTATATGGAATATTACCATAATCCTATATGGAATATTACCATACACTTAGGATTATTTCCATACTCTTAGGATTATTTCCATACTCTTAGATTATTTCCATACTCTCAAGATTATTACCATAATCTTATATGGAAAGGATCTATGATATTCCATAAATATAATTATATCCTTGTGGGATAAAGAGAATAAAATCTTTCCTTTGAGAGGACACGGGCGCGCCGATTTTCTTACAACAATTACGGGCCCGATGGGCCAAACAGTGGATCAAATGCAAGGAATAAAGATGGGCCTCAAATAAATTAATTATCTTATGTTCAAATTCGTAACATAAATTAATTTATAAACATTCGATCATGCCACTAGAGAAAGAATGTCGACTTACCCTTTATTACCGGGTTGAGTCGGCTTGCACTTAGACATTACTTAATCCCCGTATTTAAGATATCGAACGTCCATTAATCATTTCTAGCAATCGATCGCTAAACGATTAATATCCTTATTTCTTAAGTAGTACCACTCAACCTTATTATTGTACTGAGCTAACTCAACTCGCAGGTTTAGTACAATAAACCTTTGAGCTCCTTAAGGGACGCCATCATCCTAAACGGATACGGTTACCGACACAGATAACTAGCGTGACATACAAGATCGCCACCACCCAAGATGCGGAGAATTTGGTTAGAACATATAACCCCACTCATAACAAGTCAAAGTGATGGTCAAGAACTCATACTCACCTAATACCTTATCGAGGTTTAGATTATCGAAGTCACCGAGATCTTGGTTCTTCACGACGGTCGAAAGAAGAACTCATCTCATCGTGATCCTTCAATACGCCGTAGACGTATCAAGATAGACAAGCAACCAAGTCAAGTCACTTCTCATCTATACTGCAACTCAAACCGACAACTCGCCCTTAAGTCGCCTCACCAGGAAACTTTTATATCTCATTGCTTGACCAATCATACATGCACTACGTGATCTTCACACATCGTATGATCTAACTTATATACGAGATAAGGGACATGATATATGCAATCAAGTATTCAAATCAGATAGAGATTGTAATAGTGGTAATAGAAACATTGTATACAAGCTCAACCAAACCGCTTTCAAGATAAAATCCAACAATCTCCCACTTATACTAAAGCAAACTTTTAGTATACAATGTGTCTCTACTAGCTATTACAAACAAAACCATCACTTTGCTTCTCCCACTTATACAAAAGTTTCCTTTCTAAGTGGGTGCCATCTAGCGCAATTCAAGTCCTCTAACGCCCCGACGTAGACTTATTGCGGCAGATTTAGCGGTGCCATCTAGCGCACTTAAGTCCTCTAACGCCCCGACGTAGACTTATTTCGCAGCTTTAGTGAATGGATCGGCTAGGTTATCCGTCAGATCAATCTTTGCTATCAGCACGTCCCTCGCCTAACGATTTCTCGTATGACATGGTACTTTCTCTATGTGTTTGCTTGCCTTGTGGATCCGTGATTCCTTCGAGTTTGCCATTGCACCGAGTTATCACAAGAAACCATGATACTCATGGGCAAACCAGTACCACATCTAGATCCATGAGGTAGTTCTCAACCATACAACCTCCTTAGCGCCTCCGTTGGCTACATATTCGCTTCCATGGTAGAGTCCGCAATGCATCGCCGCTTTGCACTCCGCCAGATACTTGCCCACCTCCCAAGGTAAACACATAGTCCGAGGTAGACTTATTCTTATCACGGTCACTTGGAACCGAGTCTCAGATAACCCAAAGGCATTAGACTATCTCGCATGGTAAACCAGCCTATAATCTCGAGTCCTTTTCGTATTTGAGTATATGCTTTATCGCAATTCAATGTGCTTGTCCGTGGTTAGACCGATATCTAGCTACTATGCCATCGCACAAGCAGATATCGGCCTCGTATGTAGATTGCATACATGAGACTTCCTACGGCGGAAACGTAGGGAACTTGTCTCATTTCCTCTATCTCCTTGCAACATAGGTGATCGCCCTTTAGATAAAGGTACGCCATGTCTCGAAGGTAGCAATCCTTTCTTGGCGGTCCGCATACTAAAACGAGTAATCACAAGATCAATGTAAGACGCCCGAGATAAGCTCAATATTTTCCTCTTGCGATCTCGGTAAACCTTGATCCCAAGAATGTACGCCATCTCCCAAGTCTTTCATTTGAAACCGATCGGATAAACAACTCTTTACGCCTCGATAACAACTTCACATTGTTGCCAAATAGAAGAATGTCATCTACGAAGTGCAAGAAATACCACATTACCGCCGACATCTAACCGATACACACAACTCTCGCTAGGCAACTGGTAAATCCATAGACTTTACCACCGCCCAAACGTAAGTTTCATGATCTTGCATCATTGTCTCAGATCGCCCTCAGACGCCCATGGGTCGATTATTGCTGCTCGCTTTACGGGACTAAGTCCCACGATTCACCCACGAACATAAATCGCTCGGGTCGACGAACAACCCTCCCACTACGACTTCCAGGTGCTATAGACATAATGACAACGGGTGCAAGAACTTGTGGTTCTCTCTTCTTGCACGACTTGTCGTGTAGGTACCACTCAGACGGCCGGTATCTCCAATGAATCCCACCCACTTCAATTTCAAGTATCCGTGTCCATCCTCCCACTAGACTCGACATCTCGCACTTTCGCCTAATCGGTGGTGGAATACGATCATCTTCTAATTCCTCAAGAATGATTTCAACTTGGACTTATGATTTTCATATAATCCTCTTCTAAGAATCGGGCATTAGTGCTAATAATGACCTTCTCGATCCTTAGACTATAGAATAAACCACCTTCGCCCTCTAGATAGCCATAAAATGCCTTGCGTCCGATCTAGCCTCCAACTTGTCGCCTTCTTGTTCAAAGACATGTGCCGGATCGCCCCATATCCTTATGTGGCTTAAACCGGCTTGCGCCCAAACCACAACTCGAAGGGGTCTTTCGATCGACTTGACGGTACTAGATTTAGCAAGTATGCGCCGCCTCTAAGGCATATCCCCGTAACGAAATAGGCAATGCAAAGATAACTCATCATCGATCTAACCATTTCCAAAAGAGTCCTATTTTTCGCCCGACACACCATTTTGCCGTGGTGTGCCCGTGAAGGCGCTTGGGACGTAATCCCACATTTCACTAGATAGTCCATAAACTCGTTATCGAGGTATTCGCCACCGCGATCGACCGCAGCGACTTGATACTCTTACCTAGCTTCGCTCCACTTCCGCCTTTAAACTCTTTGAATTTCTCAAAGCATTCGACTTCATGCGAAGCGGTATATGTATCCATACCTTGAGTAATCGCCAATGAAAGTGACAAAATACTGCATTCTCCACGAGCTTGTGTGACATAGGTCCACACAGTCGAATGGACTAACTCCAACATTTCTTTGCTCTATAACCTTCGCTTTGAAGGGTCCGGTCGACATCTTACCTTCTATATTGATTCGCAGATCGAGAACGGAGTAACCGTGAGATCACCCAACGCCCATTCTTAGCCGCCTTTGGATCCTATTTAGATTGATGTGACCTAATCTAAGATGCCAGAGAAAAGTAGAGTCATCTTGCTAAGAAAACTTTCTTTTAGGGTTTGATGAAGATGCAACATAGTTATAGTATTATGTTTTGCGTAAATAGTATAAAGCTTAATTATATAAAGTGCCAACACGTATAACTTCATTTCTTATGATAGAAATACCACTATCAAAAATAATGTAATATCCATGTGTAAATAATTTCAAACGAACAAGGTTCCTACCAAAATCCGCACATACAAAACGCCTTTCAAAACTAAAACTGTTGTCCCAAAACATAAAGAAACATCTCCAACCGCAACAACTTTCGACTTTCGCCGTGTTCATGGAGATCGTTATCTCGCCATCAAACAGCTCCCTTGTCCGCAGAACCCCGCAAGTGTAACAAACATGATCGGGCCATACCAGATCTACTACCCAAGAATGGGTAGAACAAGTCGCTAAACATGTTTCCATTACTAAAGCAAATGGCATACCGAGCCTCGAGCATAGGGCACTTGGCCTTCCAACGCCTGCCTCACAAGACTTCAAGCACTTGCCTTCTCCTTGGCTTCTTCAAGCCTCCGTGGCAACCATGTTCTGCCCCATCACTCCCACTATTTCCTCGCTTTACCACCTTTGGCACCCTTTTCTATTTCCATTTTGCAACGAAAATTTTGGGCCCTTAGATGTGCTAGCAAGAGCATGTGCTCCTTTTCCCATAACTCCTTCCGCAAAGAACGAGATCATCGAGCAACCGACTAAGTGTAAACCTCGGTCTTGCTCATGATCGCATTCACGCCGAAAGTTCTCAAAAGACTTGGGCGGTGTATTGAGGATGATATCGACCTCGCTTCGCCGTCAATACCTCCTCCCAACCGATCAAGACTATCCATGAGACGAGTCATGGAGACATGTTCATGGATCGAACTTCCTTCTTCCATCTTACACGCCAAGATTTCTCTCATTGTGTGGAAGCGGATCGTCCGATCCGATCGCCCAAACTTACTCGAGACTTGACCAAATATCGTCGCGTCGCCATCGATCGATGTCAGCAATGCAGTTTTTGGACATCGTAGTCATCATATAGCATTTAGCCATATTGTTCGACTTATTCCAAAGTCCGCCGACTCGTCCGCTCATTAGTCGATGCGCCGAGAAGGCATCGGGTTTAGAGTAGTGAGAACAAACATGTGTTCTTCAAATGATAAGAACATATTCCATGTTTCGCTTCCACTGATAAAATTTGGACCGATAACTGATTTTGTGCGAGCATATTGATAATCCACAAGAGACATATCTCGAAACGATAATGTAAAACACATAAGCATACGATCGCAAATAATTCGTGAATAATAATATTGTAACCTTTGATAAAACAATATTAATTGAAACTCCAATCGCCCAAGGAATCCCACATGCAAGCCACGCTGTGGATCGCCACACATGAACCCCCACCAGACTAAAATATATCTTTTAGTCGCTTAATTTCAATCCATGTCAACTTATCCTTATGACAAATGAAATTAATGATCGACCTTACTAGACCACATCACTATCACAAGAAGGACTTCATGGAAGTTGTACTTGAGGTGATGTCAAGCATCGACCACAATTTTAACAACAGAAGATGAATTTTAGAATTGGTATACCACCCGGACCATACCGCCCAATTCAAATTCTTTTGTTATCTCATTTTATATCTATCACTAGAGAACTTGTGAAAATCGCACATGCAAGCTACGCGTGTGGACGCTACACATGAAACTCCCACTTCTCAATAGATTTAAAATGTTTTATTTAGAAATCTCATCTAACAAACTTATGATAAACAAGGCAAGTAAGCCACGCGTGTGATCGCCACTCACAAAGGCCTCACTTTGTTTAGAGATCAAAAGTGGAGGTCTTGACATTTTAATTTGAAAATTAATTTGTCGGTTGCTTGCTTAGTCTTTTTTATTCAAAAGGTTTGTCCATGCAGATCACGTAATCCTAGCATGCTTTTCTATAGAACTCAACATGTAAAACATGCTCGCAGTAATTCTAAAATATGCTTGATAAACGCGATAAACCTAGCATGCTTACTATGCGCATCCAATTACGTAAAACACTAAAAGGTTTGTCAACGTAATTTAAACATACATAGCATGCTATCGCATAATTTAAACATCCACCACATGCATATGAACGATAAAATAAAATAAAACGCTCATCGCGCCCAATCGTGAAACCTTTGCATTTAAATCTAATCTATTACATAGATTTACAAAGTACAAGATTTAAACTTGCAACGGGCTCGCGTGCGGGCACGGACCGATTCAACACTTGGGCCTCGCGTGCACCCGCACGGCCGAATCTCTGGAAGGGTGCGGGCCGGGTCGGCCCAAAATGTGCCGGGCGCGCTGGGCAAAGCACACGCCGCCACCGCGCGCGCCGCCCGCCGCCTCCTCGCGGCTGCTCATGGTCGCTAACGCGACCGCGACCCGCCGAAAGCACGCTGCGCGCCACGCCCAAGCGCCGAACGCCCGCCGAGACATCGCCGCCCGGCCATACCGCGATCATGAAGTCTGCCGCTGGCGCTGGGTTTCGCCGCGGCCGTCCGCCGCCCGCTAGCTCGCGACGTCGCGCCGCCGCTGGTAATCCTTGCGATCATGAAGTTCGCTCGCTAAGCGCCAGGATCTCGCGCGAGCGCGCGCCCCGTCGCCCGCAGCCCTCGCGATCGCTTCTAGCGATCATGAGACTCGCCGCAGAAACCACCCGAGACGGTGAGAACCCCTGTTTTTCCCGTCGCTTAGTTCTTCGCTCGCTCGTCTTCGCTCTTCTTTACGATAAGATTTACATAATAAAATCTAATCTAACCACGGATTTTCTCGGTGTAAAACAAAACCAACAAAACAAACGAGCCACGATGAACGACAAATCCACAATTATAATAACGCACGTAATAATCAAACGTGAATTAATCCAACAGAGCCAAGATTCGATCCCGTGCTCGATACCAATTGTAGGTAAAACTTATGTTAACCTCGCCCGAGGATCCATCTTGTGTTTAATTCACCATACATTGATTATAAACCTAGCATGCGTCTATATAATTAAATCGCAACACGCTGGGGTTTTCACGTGTTTACCTTCGATCCGCCGAGGTGGATCGAACGGATGAACGGATCGAACGGATCGAGACTCGTGCTTGACCTTCCGGATCAGTATCCCGATCGCCCAACTCCAACGCCGAGTGAGGACGATCTATGGAGAATGCTTCGAAAATCACCCAATGCTCTCTACTCACAACTTTCGAAAATTCTCTTCTTAATACTAGAGGGCCGAAAATTCTAGCTTTCAATATGTGAGCATCCTTAGACATTATCTCATACCTTATATTTATAATGCACTACCTTAATCCTATATGGAATATTACCATAATCCTATATGGAATATTACCATAATCCTATATGGAATATTACCATACACTTAGATTATTTCCATACTCTTAGGATTATTTCCATACTCTTAGATTATTTATACTCTCAAGATTATTACCATAATCTTATATGGAAAGGATCTATGCATATTCCATAAATATAATTATATCCTGTGGGATAAAGAGAATAAAATCTTTCCTTTGAGAGGACACAGGGCGCCGATTTTCTTACAAATTTACGGCCCGACGGGCCAAACCAGGATCAAATGCAAGGAATAAAGATGGGCCTCAAATAAATTAATTATCTTATGTTCACCCGTAACATAAATTAATTTATAAACATTCGATCATGCCACTAGAGAAAGAATGTCGACTTACCCTTTATTACCGAAGTTGAGTCGGCTTGCACTTAGACATTACGAATCCTCAGATTTAAGATATCGAACGTCCATTAATCATTTCTAGCAACTGATCGCTTAAACGACAATATCCTTATTTCCTTAAGTAGTACCACTCAACCTTATTATTGTACTTGAGCTAACTCAACCTCGCAGGGTTTAGTACAATAAACCTTTCGAGCTCCTTAAGGGGCGCCATCATCCTAAACGGATACGGTTACCGACATGATAACTAGCGTGACATACAAGATCGCCACCACCCAAGATGCGGAGAATTGGTTAGAACATATAACCCTCACTCATAACAAGTCAAAGTGATGGTCAAGAACTCATACTCACCTAATACCTTATCGAGGTTTAGATTATCGTAAGTCACCGAGATCTTGGTTCTTCACGACGGTCGAAGAAGAACTCATCTCACCGTGATCCTTCAATACGAGAGGCGCATCAAAGATAGACAAGCAACTAAGTCAAGTCACTTCTCATCTATACCGCAGCCCAAACCGACAACTCGCCCTTAAGTCGTCTCTCACCAGGAAACTTTATATCTCATTAAGCTTGACCAATCATATGCACTTCTCGTGATCTTCTACACAATCGTATGATCTAACTTATATATGAGATAAGGGACACGATATATGCAATCAAGTATTCAAATCGATAGGAGATTGTAATAGTGGTAATGAAACATTGTATACAAGCTCAACCAAACCGCTTTCAAGATACAAATCCAACAGAGTCCCGCCTGAAATTTCTCGGCCCTCTTCTCGTCGGTGTCGACCAGGTGAGGTGCATACCGTGACATTTCACCGAACGCACGGTCGTGTCGGTGACCGTGGTCTTCCTTACGCAAGTTGTAAACTCGTGCTCCTTCCTCTTCCGGTAACTCTTAGGAATGTACTTCTCAGACACTTCCTCTATGAATTCCTCCAAGGAGAAATCTTCCAGCTTCATCTGCCGAAGTTTTCCTCTTCGCCCCACCACAGGTCGGCGGCGCAAATATCCGGAAGGCAACGCATGACAAGCGCCCCGAGATGTGCATGGAGGAAATTGAAGATTCGCCCAGAGCGAATCCACAGCTCAAAGATCCACGGGATTCCAGGCCCCATTGAAGGTGGCGGGTTTTGCACGAGGAATAGTTCCCATCCGCCTCGCCGGTGGTGGTGGTGGTGGTGGTGGTGTGGCTTCTCTTTAGTGTTATCACACCATTTCTCCTTCTCGGCGGCATCCTATCCTTCATAAACACATGAAATTAAATCTCGCCTTATACCATCCATCGTGATTAATGTATCTATATGTATCAACTTGGTATTTATATAAGTAGCAAAATCTTAACACAACATCGAACACCACATAACACAATATTAAAACAAAAGGCTCTCGAAGAGCTATCATCATATAACATCAATTGCCTCTACGAGGACTTTCATCAGCATTGTGAAGATTACAAAAGGTCGGGTACAGAGTATGATGCCCAAAAACAAATACCAAAGATCACCCAGTGTACCTAGTCACGGTGCGTATAAAAATCTAACGCCACCGTGATCATCAAAATAGGTTCATATCGGACGACTCATCGTTTCCGCATGCATCAAAAGATATACAAGGTATATAGACAAAAGATAATCTAGTCCTAAGAACTAGATCTATGATCGCCCGAAGTGTAGATCGGGCTCCATGCATCGGAGTCAGGACTGGAAGCTTGGGAGCTATTCACTCCCTCCATCTCATCGTCAGCTGGTGGTTCCTCCTCGGGGTCTTCCTCCGGTCCTCCTCTTCACTGCCGGGCACGGGACAACGGGCTCTCGGTCTCTAGCGGCCCCGGCTTCCTCCATAGCGCCTAGGTCTCGCGGATCTCGCCATGACCTCCTCGTAAGCATCATCCGGAACGGGCAACCATGGGACGAACGCCGTCTCTCTCACTATATCTCGTAGCTCGCCACGTGGATCGCCGGTCCCATAAAGATCGCGGCCTAAAGGCTCAGCGGAGGTGGCGGGCCGGATCGGGGGGGCCAACCGTGGAGGTGGATATGGGCACGGCATGACCGGCGGTGATGGTCGGGCGGCAATGCGGGGTGGAATCCTACTGGTGGTAGGACTGAAAGGTGAGCTGTCGGGACGGAAGGTCCGGCCTCAACATATCTCTCGCCACCCCTGCAGAACACATGCCCATCTGCCGCCAAGAGGGCACCTCCGTGGAGCCACTCGAATCTCATCGCGCGGTGTATTCCTGGAAGATACGGTCCACGCGGTGCAGCTCGGTACACCGTGAACACATAGCTCAGATGGCTAGCAAAGCGAGGTAAGTCTGCCTCGAGGTTAAAGCTCTCTCGGCGACGGTAAATGTAGTCCGCCGATATCTCACGGCGTAACCACGCGGTTGGATGGCGCCTCATGATCGGTAGTACACCGTCATAATGCGATGTACCGGGCATGTGCAGCAACCCATCGACGTGAAGTGCGCCAAAACTCGCCAAGGTCGCCTCTCGGCACATCTGGTAGGAGCAGTACGATCGTATAACCTCCTCAGGGGTGGCCCTAGAGGATAGGGGACGCCTAGTCGTAAAGACTGTCCGAGCCATCTGAAAAGAAAAGTATCACTATGGTCAGGCACGGTAAACATAACGGTGTATCTAATAGAAGGTAAACAATAGACATCCGTAATGTTAAGGTTATAGCAATCTATATTCTACTATGACCTACATTTCTACATTCTTATGGTACGACTTTCATGGTCGGGTCTTGGAAAGAGATGGTATGGTTTCTTAGCGTGAGGAACGATCGGTGTCTAGCCTTGGTAAAGGCTAAGAGGTCACCCTATCTTATTGGGTTTTGATTTCTTATTTCTACTCACGCTATCGCATCACATCATATCCGTTCTCATTATGTACTTACAAATCGTTATTTCTTTTATACTTCCTTAACATTATACGCTCATTCTTTCACTTATGCCACGATAGAGGCAGCACGCAGCGTGGTGTTGGAATTTTCTCGCCGAGAGGTTAGGACTCATAGCAAAGGCAATCCCCGCCACAATTGCTTCGTCGTTATAGACTCGTCAGATTCTCATCATCGAATCCGCTCGGTTGTGATTCTTAAGATCCCTATGTTCTCGCTCCTCCTTAGTATCTCGTTAAATTGGGGATATCTTATATTTTCATAATAAGTTCGCAAAAAGGGATCATGCGGCTTAAGAGTCTATGTTCTCATGGGAAAACATACTTTTGCATCATGTTTCTATCATGCTTAGATACAATAATAAACACAAATCGCAACATCTTGTGCAATAATCAAGCATTCTCATTTATTCATTTACCAAGTCTCAAGTTCGCAACTTTCTTTCAAAGCAATGACTAATCATTTAAAACAACTTTTCAATTTAAAATATTCTTCCTTCCAAAATATTCCCAACTTCCCAATAAGAAAATATTGAAATTTCCAATTCACATTCCATATACTTCCATCATTTCAAAACAACTTTTAGTTGAAATAGTTACCTTCTTCCTCGTTGAAAGGGGGACGACGATGGAGTGCAAAGCAATGAGCCAACATAAATACTTTCTAGACTGACTTTCAACTAATAATTCAAGGAAAGGGTTTCTAGGGTTCAGAGCGAACAAGTGCTCGACACCACTTTGTGACGACCGACTTTCCAACGAAGTACGGATCATATGGATCATCACCGGATGATAAAGCAAATGAATAAACATAACTAATCAAGGCAATCAACCAATCAACTATTAAATAATGTATAGGAAAAGGGTAAACAATTTAATACCAACTCAAGTCGTAGAAGGACTCGCGAAAAAGGGTTCAAGGTTCAACATAACCCAATCGTATGTAATTTAAAGTACGAGGTACGACCTCCAATTCAATACGGCAATAAGCGGTTGTAATCAAAACATTAACAATATCGAGTTAGGCGGAATAAACGTGTGGACATACATATGACGATGCATGCCCAAGGTTCTAGAAACCTTTCTAATAAAGCATTAAAACAATCGCTACTCGCACCACCTCGCACCCATCATCGATCCTTGCTCAACCCGCACATCAAAACGAGATGCAGGCTAAGTACAAAAGTACTCGGTGGACTCATTGCGAAAATATTTTCTTTATCAAAAGTTATTGAATCGCCGACAATAGCACATGAGGATTTTAGTTAAAGACTCATGCCTATCAAATATTTTATCATTTTTCAAAAGTGTCGCCCGACTATTTTATCATGTTGTTCCATATCCGTAATTTATTCCTCAATCATACGCTCATTCATTCACAAGACGATGAAGGTGGCCACCTACACATAGTCGCCGTGACCGGTCGAGGTAGCTAACCTAACACATAGTCACACGTACACAATCCGAGTTAGTCCTCAACTAAGTCGATCCGATCGTTACTTTTTTAACGCTGGTGGACCAACTCATTCACATACCGATTGATATACCAATCAATTCTCGTCCCACATTTGGACAAAACAACCTCGGATATGGACACAACAAAGCGTAAATATTTGGCAGTCAATAACAGTTCATGCAATAATATTTCATAAAGCTTTTGTAAATCATGCTTGAGTTATGCATAATCATTTTGTTTCAAGAAAAGCCCACCTCTAGAATTGTCCTTCTTGAAGTATCTCGCTAGTGATCCTTGTCGCTTTACCACGCCCACGCTGGACCTTATCAATGTAAGAGATATAATTTAGTATGTCATTCGCTTCTTCGAGAAGTATTGCTAATATTTAACGTACTCGATATCTTTAAAGTCCTTGGGTTTTAGGATTTTGTTATCGATAAGACTCAATTAACAATTATATATCGCTCATTTGATTAGTCTCGCCATAGTGATGATTTACACTTTGTCGCCGCATTCTTCTCCGCGATCGATGTTTCTTCACGCCGCTTCGCATTATTTATGAATCCTAAGTTCATAACTAATATTCGCTGCTTGTTAATGCGTATCAACTAATTCGAGTTCCAAGAACTCATTCATTATCATCATTTCCTCGCGCGCTTCTTACATCACACGTCCCATATATTCTAACGGAAAAACTCATACACAAACATTAAATGTTTCTCGTAATTCAATCTTCATCTAACAAACGTTTTATGAGTTAAAGTTACTAATATTCCTCAAGCATCCACTTGACATAGTCAGTATCATTAATTAATTAATTAATTAATTAATTAAATCTTTAATTTAATTAATTAAATCCATAATTAAAGTTAACTAAATGGATTAATTTAAAAGTCCAATAACATTTGATTAATCAATCAAATTACTTTAATTAGTTGATATTTGGATAATTATGTAATTAACTAAAATAAATCCCCAAAATTTAATTATTAGAATTATATCTCGTATTTAATTAATACGGAATTAATTCAATCCTTAATTTAATTTATTGGATTCTAGAAGTAATTAATTCAAGTCCATTATCCATTTATATACTTAGCCCATTATTTAAAATAAGTCTAAGTCCATTTTAAATTTAATTAAAGAGTCCATCCATTTAATTAAATTCCCATTCAATTAATTCAAAAGCCCATATCAATATTATTTTTAATTGATCAACTCAACATGACTTAATTGGTCAAAGACTTATTAAATTAAGTAATTAAGGCCCATTGCTCTTAATTATTAAAGTCATCCCAAGCTAATTAATTGTTTAAGTAACTTAATTAATTAATTTGAGTCCACCAATTAATAATTAAGGTCCATCTAAATCAATCAATTAAGCTTAAGTAGCTTAATTAAATAAATGTCTAATTATAATTAATTAGTGCTTATCAACTTTATTTAATTAAAGTTGATCTAAATAATTCCTTAAGTCCAAAGGATTTAATTAATTAAAGCCCAACTTCAATTAATTCAAGTCCAATTAAATCTTGGTAGTCCAATTCTATTTATAACATAAACCCAACCCACTTAAATCATAAGGGTCCAATGCAATTAATTAGGAGGCCCATTTCTAATAATAATAGATCCAACCAATTAATAAATGGCGCCCAAAGCTCGCCCAATTGCAGCATCTTTCCATCTCGCCCGCCTCTTCCGTCTAATAACTTAATCCACCAACAACACACATATATATATATATATAAACCCAGCCCACTAATAGAATTAATCTAGCCCAACCTTAATAATTAAAAGCAAAGCCCAACAACATAATTAAAACAAGGCCCAAAACAAAAGAACTATCCTACCCTAATTTCACCCTAGCCGCCCCCCCTTCTCTATTTCAGATCTCTCTCTCTCTCTCTGTCATTCCACAAACACACATACACGCAAGCAGCCGCCGCCGCCTCCTTCTCCTCGCCATATCGCGGTCGGCGAATGGCGTGAACACTCACCCTTCCCTTCTTCTTCCTTCTTTCATCTCCTCACTCACGCACACTCACACACAGATGTCGCCACTGCCGCCTTCGTCTCCGGTCACCGCGTTGTCATCTCCGGCAATGGTGAGTCGTGACGCGCGCCGCCGTGGTGACCTCGATCTCCCCTCTCGCCTCTCTCTCGGCGACACCGCTACTTTCATCCCGTGATTCACGCCGACATCACCGTCATCCGCGCTCAGCCGCTCGCTTCCGAGTCGCATCGCAACCGCCGCCCGACATCCCCCGCGCCACGCCGCAATCTCCTTCTCGCGCATATCGGCCACGCCGCTTCCTCTCTCCTGGCCGTCACGCAACGCGAGCTGCCGGCGACGCCACGACCGTTGTCGCTGCACAGCCGTCTTACAGAGACGCCGTCAAGGTTGTCGTCCTCTTCGACGGACAGCAACGAGGCGTGTTTGACGCCAGAACAGAGGACAATGCGAGTATTTCGTACACATTTTTTTTTATTCGATTATTGCTTCTCATTTGAATGCATAAGAGATTTGTATACATATCTGAATTTTTAATCTCTAATTATGTGTGAATGGTATAAATGGACGAATGTTTGAAGCTTACCTTGATGAAGGATTGTTTGTTGTATGTTCCTGCTTCAATCGACAGTGGCCTTGAAGGCAAACCTTTTTGTGTAAAAAAAATGGGAGTTGGTTGTTGTTTACGTAATAAGTGTTAACGCTTAGAAGATGAAATGGATACCTTGTCTTATTCTTGTGTTCTTGTTTGCTCTTTTCCTGCTTTGGTGTTGGGGACCGCAGAGAAGAATGGATGGGGGTTTGAATGGAGTGGTCGTGTATATGGAGGAGTTTGGGTGAGAGGAGTGAAATCTGCCTCGTGATTTTCTCGTCCCATGCACGTAGTATAGCACGATTTGATAGGTTGGGAGTATATGCATTTGTCCCATATTGCAAGAGGTTTGTTTTCCTTTTGCGGGGAGGGTATGGGGTGATAGGAGAAATAAAAGTATACAAGGTCAACTTTCCATTTCGAAAATTTTAGAATTGTGAATAATATTGATTACGACCTTTCACCGCTTTGTTCGAACGGGAATCGATGCTTGTGACTCATCCTCGACGATTAGGATACCGAAATCGTTACTTGATTGTCATTGCACGATTCGCGATCTAATTTATCGGCTCCGATCGTATTACATTATCGCTCGATTGTTAATAATAAATTTTCTCATTTATCAAATAAAGAGGAAAGGATAAAATAACAATTTGGATTAAAAGCTTTGTTAACACAAATTTTATTTCACGGGTTATTACATCTATGTTCTTTCACGATACATGAACATGCTCCTTAGAGTCTAGGTTCGTCTCATGATAACATATCGTTCATCATAAACAAAATTTTTAAAGTTGGAAATAAAGTCTCATTTGAGAATTTGGAAATACGGTTTCAAAATAACAATCATAATCAACTCATATACATATCAAAAATGAATTCATTCATCCCATGTTGATCATTCAACTAGTACCACCATGTACTTTCATCTCAATACTGAGTACTTGCATTAGTTCAACTCAAGATTTTTGGAAAAATTTCTTGCTCAACTTTCATCAGATCAACAACTTCATAATATCATATCCTTTCCTCCATGGATAACCCTTTCAATTTCTTTCAAAAGTTCTTCCAACTCGCTCAAAACTTTTTCATTTCACGAGTCTGAAAAAAATTAGTTACATTTTCCCGGTTGAGCTCGATGTGATGGAGTGTTGAGAGGAGTCAGTAGGTTACTAGAAGTCCAGTGACTCGACCTAGACTTAGAATAAAAAGAATTTGGGTTTACAATGAGCAACAACGCCTCGATACCACTCACACGCCTCCACCCACGACCCTGACTAGAGGGTGACTAATACTAGGAATAGTATTATAGGACAAACAGACTAAGATAGAGGTACATATCAATTATAATTAGCATGCTCGATAGGTTCGATAATACAATATCCAAATGATTAAAAAGGTTTAGGCCATCAGACCCAAAGACTTACCATGGTCTGATGGACCTCAATAGTTCGTGACATAGAGTAAAAGAGTTCGAGTTTAGCAATGAAGTGTGTGAATACATATGTGATGATATGTATTCAAGGCGAAACCAAATTCTAAATAAATGATCGAGGACACCTGACTCTCAACACATCCTCCATCATCACTATCGAGCTCAACCTGCACATTTAAAAACAAACATGCAGGGCTAAGTACAAGGAATTTGCACTTAGTGGACTCATGCCGAAAACATTTGATAATATTTGAATTACGCTGCCAATATCAAGGTAAGTCACAAGGGTTTTAGTTAAAAATGCCTTGTGCTTACTAAATCATTTTCAGTTCGTAAACATCGCTCGGCCGAGCATTTTCTTGGTGTGTATGATCCGTATCCCATAGTCACAATTCATAAAAATATCAAAGTTCAAACGTCGAGAGGGAGGCCTCCCTTCTACGACGCCGTGACCGGCCGTAATCCCATTGTAATATTCCAAAGAACGAATATACGATTACGGTATTCGAGCCCGCAATTAGGGTTTTGTGTGTATTAACTTTTACGACATCGAATCTTGTGACTTCGATACGATATCGTTATAACGAATTCCTTTCATAATTCAATAAGGATTGTGAATTAAAGGATTGAAATATTACGAAATGATTCGTCAATATTTTAAAACGCCAAACGCGTGATCGAACGCCGCCTTTTCATGAAAATTTCGAGAAAGTGAAGCTTGGAATTAATTTCATCTTAATTCCTTTATTAAATGGAATATATTTACTTAGTAAGTATGAACTTCTGCGACCATTTTGAGATGAGTCGATTTCAACGCTTTGAGACGTTAACGTTAACGCCTGAGACGCTTTTAAAAATGAGTTTAATGCTCGGAAATTATAATAATTAATTTCCTATTATTATTTTGTGTAATTACAGTATTAATTATTTTAAAACCAATATTTGAGTATTAAAACTCGATATTTCTTATTTACAATTTCAAAACCCTAATCTTATAAATAAGGGTTTTATCACATGAAATGATACCATTAAATTATCCTATGGTATCTAAACTTTATAATATGATATATATGAATAATATTAAGCATTAAATCAGATTTTCAGCCATAAAAATCGAAGGATTCAGTTTTTATAAAAATTAAACCCAAACTTGCGAAATTAGGGTTTTTATTCATGAAATGTGTAATAATTATATCCTATGCTATTATTTAATATCTAAATCATATATTATGATATATATGTGTATATTTGGGACGAAAATTACATGAGTATCAATAATAGGTGTAATTTATATTTTAATCCTATTTTTCAATAATTGATCTGTAATATCAATTTTGCATATATTATGTTTTAATTATTTTTATGGCATGTATTATATATCTATGAACTATACTATGATTAATACTTGTATTAAGAGTATTTTAAAATTAAAACAGCCCCTTGAACCCCCATGCTACCGCTCCTTCACCCCATAAACATGATTTCACTTTTAAATTTTGCCCAATGCATGGAGAGCTCTTTAAACACTCCATAATCATCATTTTCCCTTCCCAAGTGCAGCAATTATTTCCCCTATGTGTGTGTGTAACCGTAGAGAGAGAGGTATTAGGAGAGGATCTCTTTCATTCCTCTCACAATTTCAAACACACAAAATACACTTCCATTTCTCCATTTTCAGACTCCAAAACCGAGAGCAACCTCTCCATTTTCAAAATTTTGTTCTTCCATTCTTCTCCATTTCTCCTCCCAAACTTGATACCATTTAGTGTTCTTGTCATCCTAGACATTCTCAAGGTAATACATGGTCTATAGCTTGATTTTTATCCTCCTATATGCTGAAAATTTCAAACTGCTTTTATATATATTTATAGGTTTCAAAGTTATATATATATGTGCACACATGTGTTTAAATGTTCTTAAGCATGAGCTATTGTTTATATACATGTTCTTGAGGATTTTATTTACAAAATACATGTGAATATGCTTAGATGAACATAGGTTATGGTATATGAAATGCATGAATGTATCTTGCATATATATGATTTTCGAACCATGGTATATATTGATATAAATTTTTGAAAATGCTATGAAATGTTAAATGAAGGTCAATACTTTTGATATATTCTAAGCATGTATTATTGATCTATGATATGATTTAAGACTATAGTATTGATTTAGAATTTTGAAAACCATAGCTTAAATTTTGAAAATGCCGTGAGATATATATATGTATATCTTGATGTATAATTTTATTTCAAGCATGCAATGACATATTAATGCTTTAGAACCTTGATTATATGTTCTATGATTTAATTAGAATTTTGAAAATCATATACTTATTTTTCAAAATTACCGTGAGCTATATAAATATATAGGTTGATGTATGATTTTATTTTGAACATGCAATGGTGTATTAATGCTCTAGTATATTGTTTATACATTGTGTAAAATTATTAGAATTTTGAAATCAAATACTAAATTAAATCAAATAAACCGTGAGTGATATGCTCTTGAAGGTGATGATTTAATTAGTTTTGATAAATATTATGATGTTACATTACTATACTATAGTGTATAAACATAGTATATAATTGTTGAATTTTGAAAACCAAATGCTAAATAAATCGAAAAGCCGAGAGCAACATAAGCTCATATGGTGACGATTTAAATTAGTTTGGTTGATGTTATGATGTTAAAATGTTATAATATAATGTTTAATGATGTTGGAATTTATTTAGAATTTTTAGAAATTGTTTGCTATTTATTTGATAATTATCTCATAATTACCGTGAAATATTGTTATATATTGAAATAAATAGTTATGATGAACTATGGGTTATGAAAATATTATATACTGATGTTGAGATATTATAATAGGTATATACCAATTTTGGGAATTTTTGGATGATTATTCCCTATTTATTGAATTACCGTGAATATTTATATATGTATATATATAAATAAATAGCAACAGTACTATATGAATTTGATAAATTCATATTCTGGACCATAGTGTATAATAATACACTATATTAATTTAGAAAATTTTTCAAGGGTCGTTTGCTATTTTTAGGACAATTATCGAAAATTTCGATAATTAATAAGGATATTAAATCCTTTTTAAAACTGTTTAATTATAAATTTTGGTAAATTAATATTCTGGACAGTTTTCAAATATTACAAAATTTTATAAACATAGATTGCTATGTTTGAGACTAACGCTCATTTTGTAACGCTTTAAAACCAAAATACGCTTTTAATTATAAAAGAATTATTAAAATGCGAAAATAATTATAAGTCCTCGATTTACAAGATAAATCGAGGAATAGGACTTTACGCTTTCAAATCGATTAAATTGATTTATAAAGCAAAATAGTAAGAAATTACTATTTAAAAGTCAAAATCATCGACTTTGTCGACCGGTGTCGACTTCGCTGACTTTTCGCGTCAAACGATGCGATTATACGCTTATAAATATGTCAATACGCCGAAGGTATACTACTGAGTATGATGCTCATTAGTAAGAAAGGATTTATAAATGAAATCCATATATCGAAAACGTGCTTATACGCCGAACGATCTCGGGAACGAGAAAAGTCAATCGTATAATGATTAGCGACGTATCAATTCACTAAGGAATTCACTCACATCGATATGAAATATCAAAGTTATCTTAAGTTTTCGAGAGTCTCGATAGACTTGAGCGACGTACTAAAGCCTCGCTTTTCGTAAAGGTGTGGCCTTGACGCAATGACGGACTCGGACGAACAATCAAACTGTGACTTTTACAACGAACCGTAGTCCGGTGGGCTTTCCTTCTTATCTCTAAAGTGGGCTTTATCTTCAAAATGTGGGCCTTTTCTTACCCCACTAAACGTGACTTCTCGTTATATCAAATGAGTTTATTTACAAACACTTATCCTACAACCGCTTAACAAATGTTTTACTACATTACCCGCCAAAATATTTCGTTTGTGTATGGATCCTATCTGTTATGCCCGGTAGGGCTGTGGAGATGGTTGGAACTATTATATCAATTGTTGTGGTAGCACCCAACCTTTTAATGTCGGGTCCCGTGTCGGATGATAAATGCCTGCTAGGATTGGCGTGAAGGTTGAACTATACCGTGTTAACATATGCTTGCAGAGAGATTGTGTCTTTGTGCGGGATTACGGCCGGTCACGCGTCGTAGATGGGAGGCCTCCTCTCGACGCTTATATAATTATTTATTATTATGTATTGTGACTATGAGATACGGACCATACACACCAAGAAAATGCCTCGGCTATGTTTACGAACCGAAATGATTTGGTAAGACAAGCGCATTTTAACTAAAACCTCGCGACTTACTCGATATTGGCAGAATCCAAATATCATCAAATGTTTTCGCATAAGTCCACCGAGTGCAATTTCTTGTACTTAGCCCCGCATGTTTGTTTTAAATGTGCAGTTGAGCTCATGGTGATGATGGGGACGTGTTGAGAGTCTAGTGTCCTCGCCGATTTACTTGAATGTTTGGGTTATACCTCAATGCATATCGTCATATATGTATTCACACACTTTCGCCGCTATACTCAACTCCTTTATTTATGTTTTATGTTATGAACTATCAAGGCCCATCGGATCGTGCCAAGTTTTGGGGTCCGATGGCTGAACCTTTTCAAAACATTATAACATCACCTTATATTCTCGCTCAAGCATGTTAGTTTATTCTTACGCATTTTTATTTTACCCGTAATCCCCTAAAATACTACTCCTAAGATTAGTCGCCTCCGCCTCGGGTTGGTCCTAATGGGGTCGTGACACCCATACAAAGACACAATACTCTCACAAGCATATGTTAACATAGCATATAGTTCCAACCTTCACGCCAATCCTAGCTGTGCATTTATCATCCCAAGACAGACCCGACATTAATAAAAGGTTACGCGACCCAATAAATGACATAACTTTGTCATAATATAGTTCCAACTATCGCCACAGCCCTACCCGGCAAAACAGATAGGATCCATACACAAAATGTAATATTTTCGTGTAATGCAAGAAACATTTGTCAACAGAGAATAAGATTGTAAATAAACTCATTTGGAATAACAAGAAAGTCACATCTTGTTTGAAAAGTAAGCCCACAATAGTGAGGTAAGAAAAGGGCCCACCGGACTATGGTTTGTCGAAAGCGAGTCCTAGGTTTATTTGCACGTCAAGATCCTGTCACGATTTGCGTCCACACCTTTACTGGCGAGGTTTTAAGACGTCGCCAAGTCTCTCGAGACTTTCAAAGTTCAAGACAAACTTCGATATCTTATATCGATGTCAACTGAATTCCTCCATGAATCCAACACGCTTTCAAATACGTTATTCAATCAATTGTTCTCGCTTCTAGATACGCTCAACTATTTCGCTTAACGCTCCTGCTTAAACGCTTTAACGATAAGCACGCTTTCTCGATATAAGGACTTCATTTGTGAAATCTTTTCTTACTAATGAGGTATTATACTCAATTAGTACATGTTAAGCGATTGGCGTATTTATCGAACGATAATCGTATGATTGACTTAAAAGTCAACGAAGTCAACATCGTCAACAAAGTCAACAATTTCGACTTTTAAATAGTAATTTCACCATTTTATATTATAAATCGAATTTCGCTCGATAAAAATCATAAAGTCCTATTTCTATTTATCACGAAATCAAAGGACTTATAAATAAATTTCGATTTAATAAACCTCTTTATAAATAAAACGCGATTTTTGATTTTAAAACGTTATTAACCTAACGTTTGTCTCAAACATAGTAATCTATGTTTATAAAATTTTATAAAATTCAAATATGTCCAGAATATTAATTAGACATATAATTTATTAATAAACTGAATTAAAAAGGATTTAAAAACCTTATTAATTACCGAAAATTCTCGATAATTAATTTAAAATTATCAAATGACTTTCAAAATTTCTCTAATTTACTATAGTGTATTATTATACACTATGGTCCAGAATATGAATTTATATCATTCATATGATATTGTTTGTCATTTATTAATATATATACATATATATATAGCTACGGTAATTCCATAAAATATGGAATAATTATCCAAAAATTTCCAAAATTGATATACACTTAGTATAATATTCCAATATCAATATATATCACAATTATAACCTATAGTCCATCATAATCATTCATTCATGAATAAACCAATAATGTTCACGGTATTTTCGAATAAATACCAAACAATTCCCAAAAATTCTAATTAAATCATAACATGATTAAACATTATATTATAACATCAGAACATCATAATATTAACCAAAACATTTTAAATCGTCACCATATGAGCTTGTAAGCTCTCGGCTTTTCGATTTCCATAGGCATTTGGTTTTCAAAAATTCCAACAATTATATACTATGATTATATACTATAATATAACAATATAACATCATTTAATCATCAAAAACCAATTAAATCATCACCTTATGCACATAGGTGCTCTCGGTTTTTTTGATTTAAATAGGTATTTGATTTCCAAAAATCTTAACAATTATACACTATGTTTATATACTATAGTATAATAATAATACATCATGACATTAATCAAAACCAATTAAATCATCACCTTATTGAGCATATCACTCACGGTTTATTTGATTTAAATTGGCATTTGATTTCCAAAAATTCCAATAAAAACATACATCACACATTTAATACATTAAAGCATGAATAGACTATTGTATGACAAAAATAAAATTCATACACCAACATCTATGTACTATATGCTCACGGTATTATTTAAAAATCAAGCATATGATTTTCAAAAATTCTAAATAAATCATAGAGCATATAATCAAGGTCCTAGAGTATTAATATGGCATTGTATGCTTTAAAAAAAATTTATACCCCAAGGTACACATCAAATAGCTCACGGTATTTCTAATAAGCATAGCTAGGGTTTTCCAAAAATCTTAGTTAACATACCATAGGTTCTAAACATACCATAGATCAATAATCCCTCACAAAAATAAGTAAGAAGCAATCGGTCATTACTATGCTATTTTATAAAGTTTTTTCGAAAATTATTAAAATGTGTTCATAGTTTCGAAAACACTATATATATGTTAGATCCATTCCAAAAATTCCATATACAACCACATATGTTTATTCTAACATATATTCACATATTTGAAAATAAAATCATCAAGAACACATATGTACATAATATCTCAACCATAAGAACAATAAAACATGCATATACATACTAAACATGTTCGGTATTTTTCAACCAAGAAGGATAAAATCAAGCCTCGTGTCTCATTTACCTTTGAAATGGTATAGAATGACAAGAATGGGGTAGGTATCAACTTGGTGGAGAAGAAATGAGAAGAGAAGAAGAAGCTAAGCTTTGAAAATGGAAGCCTCGATTTCAAAAAATGGAGAGGAGAGAGAGAAAATGTGAAGGAGAGGTGTATTGTGAGTGAGAATGAAGTGTATGGGATGAGGTTCTCCCATGTATATCTCTCTCTCTCGTCGTCACAAACACACACACACACATAGGAATAATGGCTCGAGTGTGTAGAGTGGTGATGATGAGTGTAGGCTAGAAAGACTCTCCATACATTGGGTGTTAGGAGGTGACAATCATGGTCGAGTAAGAGGGGTGGCGGGCGCATTTAGAGGGGGTTTAGGTTGATTTAATTTTGTTACACTCTTTAATACATTATATATATCATACATGATCATAGGTATATAATACAACCATTAAAAATAATTAAAACATCTTATAGACATTAATTCAAAATGGCGAGAATAATCTAAAATAGGATAAAATTATAATTCACACCTATAATTGATACTCATGTAATTTTCGATCAAAATACACTCATATATATCATAATATATGATTTAGATAATAAATAATAGCATAGGATAAAATAATTGCATTAATTATGCATACGAAACCCAAATTTTAAAATTAGGGTTTCGAAACCCATATATAAATATTATCGAGTTTTAATGGTTCAAAAATGATTTTAATGCTTAATAATATTCATTTATATTATAACATATAGTTTAGATACCATAGGATAATTTAATGGTATCATTTCATGTAAAAACCATAATTTAAGACATTAGGGTTTTCGAAAACCCCATTTTAAGAATATCGAATTTTAATAGGTAAAAATTTGATTTTAATATTTATTAATACAGTAATTATATATAATAATAATAGGAAATTAATTATTATAATTTCCTGAGCATTAAACTCATTTTTCAAAACGTCTCTAGACGTTGACGTTCAAAACGTCTCAAAACGTTCAAAATCGACTCATCTCAAAATGGTCGTAGTAAGCTCGTACTTACTTTATAAATATATTCCATTTAATAAAGGAATTAAGATGGAAATTAATTCCAAGCTTTACAGCTCAGAAATTTCCATAAAATACAGACGTTCGATACGCGATCGACGTTAAAATATATTGACGAATCATTTCGTAATATTTCAATTCCTTAATTCACAATCCTTAGTGAATATAAGAAGGAATTCGTTAATATAGTACTGAATCGAAATCACAATATTCGATGTCATAAAAATATAATATACGGCAAACCCAAATTTTCGTTTAAAATACCGTGATCATACGCTCGCTTTTTAGAATATTACAATGATTTTGAACGCTTTGAGACGTTAACGCCAACGCCTAGAGACGTTTTGAAAATGAGTTTAATGATCAGAAATTATTATAATTAATTTCCTATTATTATTTTATATAATTACAGATATTAAGCATTAAAATCAATTTTGAACCATGAGAACTCGATTATTTTGAATAGATTTTCGAAACCCTAATTACCTAAACTAGGTTTTTCACATAAATGATACCATTATTTTATCCTATGCTATTATTTATTATCTAAATCATATATTATGATATATATGAGTATATTTTGAGCGAAATCGACATGAGTATCAATAATAGGTGTGAATTATATTTTATTCCTATTTTCTCAATTATTATCGGTAATTTCGAATTAATTGCTATATGATGATTTAATTATTTTAATGACTTGTATTTTATATCTATGATCATATATGATTAATATATAGTATTAAGGATGAAATAAAAATTAATCCCACCTATTTGGAGCCCTAAACCGTCGGCCATCATTCTCCAACAAGGCATGATGTGCACCTTTTAATTGACCAATGCATGAAGCCCCTATTCACTCTAGCTCATGATCACTACATCTTCATCATTTGGTTGCATTCCATTCCATTGGGTGTGTGTGTGTGAGTGTGATCGAGAGAGAGAGAGAGATAATAGGGGAGGGGACTCTTCCCCTTCACCCCACTTCCATCATACTCCTCACTCCTCTCAAACACACCATTTCCTCCCATTTGCTGCAGAAAATCGAGAGCTCCATCCCTCCCCATTTCGAAATTTTTCTCTCATTTTTTGTCACGACCCCATTCCGGACCAACCCGAACCGAGGGCGACTAATACTAGGAGAGTATTTTAGGGATTACACGGTAAAATAAAATGCATAAGAATAAACTAACATGCTTGAAAGTAATATAAGGTGATGTTATAATGTTTTGAAGAAGGTCTAGCCATCGGACCCCAAAACTCGCCCGATCCGATGGGCCTTGATAGTTCATAACATAAAACATAAATAAAGGAGTTCGAGTATAGCAATGGAAAGTGTGTGAATACATATACGACGATATGCATTCGGGTATAACCCAAACATTCAAGTAAATCGCCGAGGACACTAGACTCTCAACACATCCCCATCATCACCATCGAGCTCAACCTGCACATTTAAAACAAACATGCGGGGCTAAGTACAAGAAATTGCACTCAAATGGACTTATGCCGAAAACATTTGATGATATTTGGATTACGCCAATATCGAGTAAGTCACGAGGGTTTTAGTTAAAATGCCTCAGGCTTACCAAATCATTTTCAGCCAGAAAACATAGCCTTGCGCAGCATTTTCTTGGTGTATGGTCCGTATCTCATAGTCACAATACATAATAATAAATAATTATATAAACGCCGAGAGGAGGCCTCCATCTACGACGCCGTGACCGCCGTAATCCCGTGACAAAGACACAATCACTGCAAGCATATGTTAACACAACAGATAGTTCCAACCTTCACGCCAATCCTAGCTGTGCATTTATCATCCCAAGACAGACCCGACATTAAAAAGGTTGGGTGCTACCACAACAATTGATATAATAGTTCCAACTATCTCCACAATTTCTACCCGCATAACAGATAGGATCCATACACAAAACGAAATATTTTCGCGGTAATGTAGTAAAACATTTGTTAAACAATTGTAGGATAAGTCGTAAATAAACTCATTTGATATAACAAGAAAGTCACGCTTAGTGGGTAAGAAAAGGCCCACATTTTGAAGATAAGAAGCCCACTTTAGAGATAAGAAGGAAAGCCCACCGACTACGGTTCGTTGTAAAAGTCCTAGGTTTGATTGTTCGTCCAGAGTCCCGTCGCTGCTACGTTCGCGTCCACACCTTTACGAAAAAGCGAGGCTTTAGTACGTCGCTCAAGTCTATCGAGACTCTCGAAAACTTAAGATAACTTTGATATTTCATATCGATGTGAGACCAATTCTTAGTGAATTAATACGTCGCTAATACGTGATACGATCGACTTTTCTCTCGCTCGAGATACGCTCAACGATAAGCACGTTTTCGATATATGGATTTCATTTATGAAACCTTTCTTACTAATGAGGCATCATACTCAAGTAGTATACCTTACGCCGTATCGACATATTTATAAACGATAATCGTCGTTTGACCTTAAAAAGTCAACGAAGTCAACATCGTCAACAAAGTCAATGATTTTGACTTTTAAATAGTAATTTCTTACTATTTTGCTTTATAAATCAATTTAATCGATTTGAAAACGTAAAGTCCTATTCCCGATTTATCTTGTAAATCAAGGACTTATAATTATTTTCGCATTTTTAATAATTCTTTTATAATTAAAAAGCAGATTTTGTTTTTAAACGTTACAAAATGAACGTTCGTCTCAAACATAGCAATCTATGTTTATAAAATTTTGTAATATTTGAAAACTGTCCAGAATATTAATTTACCAAAATTTATAATTAAACAGTTTTAAAAGGATTTAATATCCTTATTAATTATCAAAATTTTCGATAATTGTCCTAAAATAGCAAACGACCCTTGAAAAATTTTCTAAATTAATATAGTGTATTATTATACACTATGGTCCAGAATATGAATTTATCAAATTCATATAGTACTGTTTGCTATTTATTTATATATATACATATATAAATATTCACGGTAATTCCAATAAATAGGGAATAATCATCCAAAATTCCCAAAATTGGTATATACCTATTATAATATCTCAACATCAGTATATAATATTTTCATAACCCATAGTTCATCATAACTATTTATTTCAATATATAACAATATTTCACTAATTATGAGATAATTATCAAATAAATAGCAAACAATTTCTAAAAATTCTAAATAAATTCCAACATCATTAAACATTATATTATAACATTGTAACATAATAACATCAACCAAACTAATTTAAATCGTCACCATATGAGCTTATGTTGCTCTCGGCTTTTTCGATTTATTTAGCATTTGGTTTTCAAAAATTCCAACAATTATATACTATGTTTATACACTATAGTATAGTAATGTAACATCATAATATTTATCAAAACTAATTAAATCATCACCTTCAAGAGCATATCACTCACGGTTTATTTGATTTAATTTAGTATTTGATTTCCAAAAATTCTAATAATTTTACACAATGTATAAACAATATACTAGAGCATTAATACACCATTGCATGTTCAAAAATAAAATCATACATCAACCTATATATTTATATAGCTCACGGTAATTTTGAAAAATAAGTATATGATTTTCAAAAATTCTAATTAAATCATAGAACATATAATCAAGGTTCTAAAGCATTAATATGTCATTGCATGCTTGAAATAAAAATTATACATCAAGATATACATATATATATCTCACGGCATTTTTCAAAATTTAAGCTATGGTTTTTCAAAAATTCCTAAATCAATACTATAGTCTTAAATCATATCATAGATCAATAATACATGCTTAGAATATATCAAGAAGTATTCGGCCTTCATTTAACATTTCATAGCATTTTCAAAAATTTATATCAATATATACCATGGTTCGAAAATCATATATATGCAAGATACATTCATGCATTTCATATACCATAACCTATGTTCATCTAAGCATATTCACATGTATTTTTGTAAATAAAATCCTCAAGAACATGTATATAAACAATAGCTCATGCTTAAGAACATTTAA
The DNA here is from genome assembly GCA_036937905.1 of Salvia rosmarinus. Classification (NCBI taxonomy): domain Eukaryota; kingdom Viridiplantae; phylum Streptophyta; class Magnoliopsida; order Lamiales; family Lamiaceae; genus Salvia; species Salvia rosmarinus. Next base: position 148,512 of record JAODLM010000601.1, read on the forward strand.
ACACATGTGTGCACATATATATATAACTTTCGAAACCTATAAATATATATAAACAGTTTGAAATTTTCAGCATATAGGAGGATAAAATCAAGCTATAGACCATGTATTACCTTGAGAATGTCTAGGATGACAAGAACACTAAATGGTATCAAGTTTGGGATGAGAAATGGAGAAGAATGGAAGAACAAAAATTTTGAAAATGGAGAGGTTGCTCTCGGTTTTGAGTCGTAAAAATGGAGAATGGAAGTGTATTTTGTGTGTTTGAAATTGTGAGAGGAATGAAAGAGATCCTCTCCCTAATACCTCTCTCTCTACACGGTTACACACACACACATAGGGGAAATAATTGCTGCACTTGGGAAGGGGAAAATGATGATTATGGAGTGTTTAAAGAGCTCTCCATGCATTGGGCAAAATTTAAAAGTGAAATCATGTTTATGGGGTGAAGGAGCCGGCGCATGGGGGGGTTCAAGGGGGCTGTTTTTAATTTTAAAATACTCTTAATACAAGTATTAATCATAGTATAGTTCATAGATATATAATACATGCCATAAAAATAATTAAAACATAATATATGCAAAAATTGATATTACCGATCCAATTATTGAAAAATAGGATTAAAAATATAAATTACACCTATTATTGATACTCATGTAATTTTCGTCCCAAATATACACATATATATCATAATATATGATTTAGATATTAAATAATAGCATAGGATATAATTATTACACATTTCATGAATAAAAACCCTAATTTCGCAAGTTTGGGTTTAATTTTTATAAAAACTGAATCCTTCGATTTTTATGGCTGAAAATCTGATTTAATGCTTAATATTATTCATATATATCATATTATAAAGTTTAGATACCATAGGATAATTTAATGGTATCATTTCATGATAAAACCCTTATTTATAAGATTAGGGTTTTCAAATTGTAAATAAGAAATATCGAGTTTTAATACTCAAATATTGGTTTTAAAATAATTAATACTGTAATTACATAAAATAATAATAGGAAATTAATTATTATAATTTCCGAGCATTAAACTCATTTTTCAAAACGCCTCAGACGTTAACGCTCAAAACGCCTCAAACGCTCAAATCGACTCATCTCAAAATGGTCGCAGAAGTTCATACTTACTAAGTAAATATATTCCATTTAATAAAGGAATTAAGATGGAAATTAATTCCAAGCTTCACCGCCCGAAATTTTCATGAAAAGTCGACGCTCGATACGCTGTTTGACGCTTTTAAAATATCGATTTAATCATTTCGTAATATTTCAATCCTTTAATTCACAATCCTTATTGAATTATGAAAGGAATTGTTATAACGATATCGTATCGAAGTCACAAGATTCGATGTCGTAAAAGTTAATACACAAAAAACCCTAATTACGCCTCGTAATACCGTAATCGTATATTCGCTTTTCGAATATTACATTTTACTCCATTCAATCACCCAACCTTGATACCTACATTGTTCTTGAGAAACATATTCCATTCCAAAGGTAAACTAAGGTCTATGCTTGATTTTACTCCTTTTGTCACGAGAACCTAGACTTTCCCATGTATACATATGTTCGAATGTTTTCTTCAGATAAGTGTGTATGTGCTTAAATGTTCTTATTTATGGGTTCTTGTGTTCATATATATTCTTAATGATTTTATTTACAAATGTGAGTATATATGTTTAGAATGAACATATGACTTGTATATGAAATTTTTGAATGGATCTAACATATATATGTGATTTTCGAACCCTAGCTTGTTGAAAAATAATTTCTGAAATTGTTAAAATTGTTATTGTGATGACCGAATGTTTTTAATTTATTTTGGTGATGGATTATTGTTCTATGATGTGTTTAGAGTTCATAGGAATTTATTTAAAAAATTTGGGAAACCCTAGCTATATTTTTCATAAGTACCGAAAGCATATATGTATGTACCTTGGTGTATAAATTTTTATTTCAAGCATACAATGACATATTAATACTCTAGGACCTTGATTATATGTTCTATGATTTATTTAGAATTTTTGAAAATCAAATGCTTGATTTTATGAAAAAGGGCCGAGAGCTATATGGTTGTATATGTTGGTGTGTGATTTTTATTTTGAACATCCAATGAAATATTAATACTTTAGTATATTGATTATGTGTTGTATGATTTTGTTGGAATTTTTGGAAATCAAATGCTAATTTAAATAAAAAAAAACCGAAGAGCTATTGCTCAATATGGTGATGATTTAATTAGTCTTGATAAATGTTATTATGTTATATTGTTGTACTATAGTATATAATCATAGTGTATAATTGTTAGAATTTTTGGAAACCAAAAACCAAAATAAATCAAAAAAGCCGAGAGCTTATATGCTCATATGGTGATGATTTCAATTGGTTTGGTTGATGTTATGATGTTACAATGTTATAATATAATGTTTAATCATGTTATAATTTAATTAGAATTTTTGAGAATGGTTTGATAATTGTTTGGTAATTATTTAGCAATTACCGATTGCATATTTAGTTTATTCCTTGATGAATGAATGGTTATGATTGACTATAGGTTATAATTGTGATATATATATTAATGTGAGACATTATACTAATTGTATATCAATTTTGGGAAATTTCGACAATTATTTCTTAATTTTCAAAATTACCGATATATATATATATATATATATAGTAATAAATGACAAACAAAATCATATGAATAATATTAATTTTATTCGGACCATAGGGTATAATAATACACTATATTAATTTAGAAAAAATTTAGAAAATAATTTGGTAATTTTTATATAATTACCGAGAATTTTCGAATAAATTATAAGGATTTTAAATCTTTTTTAATTCAGTTTAATAATAAATTATATGTCTAATAATTATTTTAGACATATTCGGTTTTTATAAAATTTTATAAACATAGATTACTATGTTTAAGACAAACGTTTCATTTAATAACGTTTTTAAACGAAAATATACGTTTTATTTATCAAAAGGGTTAATGTTTGCGAAATTATTTATAAGTCCTTTGATTTACGTGACAAATCGAGAAATAGGACTTTACTAATTTAAATCGATCAAAATTGATTTATAAAAGGAAATAGTAAGAAATTACTACTTAAAAGTCAAAATTGTCGACTTCGCTGACCTTTGTCGACTTCGCTGACTTTTAAAGTCAAACGACGATTATACGCCGATAAATACGCTAATACGCGTAAGACGTCTCGATTGAGTAAGATACCTCAATAGTAAGAAAGGAATTTAAAATGAAATCCGTATATCGAGAAACGATTTAAATACGCCGAACATTTAAACCTAAGTGGTTAAACCGAATAGTTGAACGTGTGCCGAAGGGCGAGAACAGCTCAATCATTTACGATTCGAAAAGCATATCAATTCGTTAGAAATTCAATTTACATCGATATAGAATATCGGGTTATCTTAGACTTTGAAAGTCTCGATAAACGTGAACGACGACTAAAATATCGCTTTTGAAAGGTGTGGACGCCAACGAGACGATCGGACACCGACAAGCAAACAAACCTAGGACTCAATTTACGACGAACCATAGTCCAGGTTGGCTTACTTTTCAAACAAATGTGACTTCGCTATTCTTCCAAAATGAATTTATTTACAAGACTTATTCAACTGCTGATAAATGATTACAACATTACCTGCCAAAATATTTCTGTTTTGTGTATGGATCCTATCTGTTATGCATGGTGTGATGGTTGGAACTATATGACGATATGAAATGCATAAATGGTGTGAAGGTTGGATGACATGATATGAATGTCATTTGTTGGGTCGCGCCAACCTTTTATGAAATCGATATCGGGTCCTATGCCGGGAGGATAATACTGCTAGGGCTAACGGTACACCGAACGCGATCAGTCTTTGTATGGGTAACGGCGGTTACGGTGTCGTAGAAGGAGGCCTCCTCTCGACGCTTGATCTTTGATATTGTGATGAAATGTGATATCGATACGGATCATACACACTAAGAAAATGCTCACGAGCGATGTTTACTTAACCGAAATGTTTTAGTAAGCACGCGCATTTCAACTAAAACCGTTGTGACTTACCATGATATTGGCAACAGAATTAAATTATCAAATGTTTTCGGCATGAGTCCATTGAGTGCATTAATTGTACTTAGCCCTACATATTTGTTTTAAATGTGCAGTTGAGCTCGATGGTGGTGATGGAGGAGGTGTTGAGGAGTCCAAAGGTCCTCGATCGCTTTTATTAAGAATTTGTGGTTTCACCTCAATACATATCTTCATATATGTATTCACACACTTTCATTGCAATCTCTCAACTCTTTACGTTATGTTTACTGTTATGAACTATTGAGGTCCATTAGATTATTGTTAAGTCTTTGGGTCTGATGGCCTAAACCATTGGAATTATTGAGATATCATCTTATGTTATGTTCAAGCATGCTAGTTTACAATTGATAGGTATCTTTATCTTAGCCTTTTTGTCCTAAAATACTATTCCTAGTATTAGTCACCCTCCAGTCCGGGTCATCCGGAGTGGGGACGTGACATGCATAAAACTAAAACACTCAAATTTAATCAATAACATTTAATAGACTTGCATAAAACTAAAACACATACCTCGTAGTCGATCAACACAGAGTCTCAAACGACTAGGTTCAAAATTTTCTTTCCATAAACATATTTAGTTTTCACTAACACGAGTCTACGTGAACGTAGACCCGCCTCGATACCACTTTGTAACGCCCCAAAATTTTAAAAGAATAAAAATATTGCTATTTTATTTAAACTTGAACAACAAATGACAAACTTGTAAACTCAATCGATCTTGTTTTCACAAGTAACCATGTTAAACAAAATAATAAACTAAAAACGTGTGTAAAAAAAATATATTTAATTTGAAAACGACTTAATAAAGAAAACTAAATTTATGATTTTAGTCAATATCGAAAATCTCATAACTTAAACTAAAATAAATAAACGACTTCTTATTATACTAGTCATTCTCGACTTTCATGGCTGCTTCGACTCCTCAACTGCAAAACTGAAAGTAGAGAGGGGTGAGCATATCAAAAATATACTAATACATGTTAATATATTACATTGTTCCTCACTGTTGCCTTGGCTGCTGCTGTTGGCGTTGTCGCGGTGGTTGCCGCCTTTGTTGTTGAGGTTGCTGCCACAGTTGTTGTTGGAATTGTTGTTGGGTCATTTGGAATTGCTTGTTGAGGTTGCAATCTGCCGAGGTTAAATGAAATGGATAGCTCGAGTGGCTGGACATTGCCGGTTGGTTCGGCCTTACAACTGTTTCCGAACGTGTCCCTGGGCAAAAATTAGCGTAATGCCCTTTCATCCCGCACTTAAAACAGTTCCCACTGCCTGCCATGCACATTCCTTTGTGCATTCTCTGGCATTTTGGGCACGGAAGGGCCCTCATTTGCTCTTGTGGGCCTCTTGTCGGAGGAACAAAAGCTGCCCTTTTCCAACCCTGTCCTTGTTGTGCCATGTTTCCTTGCCACCGCTGCTTGTTATTCGTGATTCTAAAATTTCCCCATTATTTACCCCGATTTGCTTCCCACTTCCTTTTTCCCTTATCCATTATATTCTGCATCTGAGCTGATACCGGCTTGTCTTAAGGCATCGCTGCCTCAATATCCAGAGATCGTCCAAGAGCCTCGGTATAGGTCAAGTTCCATGATCAAGCGAGACATCCCGATCTCGGCCTTAGACCGACCTAAAATTTTCCGACATTTTCAAATCTGGTTGACTTGATCCAGAAGCGTGATCTCGCGACCGATTACAAAATCAGGTAATTAGGCCGTGACTTGGGGTTAAGAAGAAAATTTAACGCTAACGGCTCAAACATATGTCATAAGAAAGAGATGACAACAACTTTTATAACGAATGAACCGAACATTTATGGTTCAAGAAGTGAAATGTAGCTTGACAAAGATTAAATTTTTGTTCCTCGGACCACAAGAAAGAAACTAACGAGAATGTCAACGGTTGAGGACAATATTTACCACAGACTAACCAATATCAATAATATACATAATCGAGCATTGAATATGATTACTTTGTTCTTGCAGAACACATAGACAAGTAATGACCAAAGTTCGACAACGGAAAACGTGGCTGAGAATTATGTGTGAAGACATAACTCTATGGGCAACAAAACATGTGAACATTGAATGAATAACATTACTCATTTATCAATGTCATCATGAAGCAATTTACTTAGAGAAGCTCCTTCACAGCAAAGATTCGATTCCACAGATTCTCTCCACTCAACCTCGCATATTTAGAAATATATGCATGTGAGTACAAAATGCACTCAAGTGTGCCAAAACATAACAATAAACTTTGCCTTGGGTTATATTCTCGACTTGCAATAAAATAAATTTATGCAGGACTTTATTAAAATTACCGCATAATGCTCAAAATCTGTTCATGCATGCTCATTATATAATATCATCATATCATATGCATATGCATGTTTCATGTCGAAGATGCATCTTTCTTTTCTTCCCATATCCACGCCTGCTCCTTTATGTTGATCCGAGAGTAGGCCTCCTCAACAACACTTTAACTTCACATAGCCGAGTTGGTCCCGAAGGATCTCAACTTCGGTCATACCCGACGTCGGTCATTTCTTTCTTTTCTTTCTTTTCCGTGGATAGGTAGTGCATTATGCTTATGCTTATGCTCATGCTCAAAACATTGGCAAGTCAATCAACTTTTCAAATCAATGCAATTAATTGCATATCATAAAATCTCATATTCTTTTTCATGCAAAAGCATACCATATCACTTGAAAGTATATAAAAGCATAAGCATATTATTATAGAAAATACTTATACCCACCTGGATGTTCCTTAGAGCTAAGGAACTAATTCCCAATTTTATTTCTTTCTTTATCCATATAAAACGGCATATAAGCCTATCAAGAACCAAACAAGAACATTACTCATCTTAGTCGTCGACACGACTATATCTTCTCGATATCAAATCTAAGACTCTAAGATTTATCAAAACTTGGGTCATTGCATCCTCTAATATCTTAACAAACAAATTCTATCGAAATTTCGGCAGCGTAACGTCTATAAAACGTATCGCCAAAACAATACCATACCATCCAAATATAGCCCAAACTCCACCAATTCATCTCCATATATTTCAATGATTATATAAAACTCAACAACAAGCTTCAATCATCTCATCTTAACCATCAACCAAAATCCCTTAAGACGCCACTTGTGGTATAACGTCGAAAATTCACGTGAGATGCCATCTAACACCAACGAACCTATATACATGCTCAACTATCATCAAATATCATCATTTTATCAATGAAATATAAGGATCAAAGCTTTGGCATTGAAAACCAATTTTCGTGACAAACTAAAATTTTACCGCTTTTGCATACGTCGTGGAAAAATCCGAATAAATCATTTTAAGCTTTATTCATATCATAGAATCCAAATACGAAGTCAAAATGATCAAATAAAATCAAAATCCAACATTATAACACTTAGGGTTTTCGCCATTTGCTTTTTCAGATACTTTCGATTTCAAACGTTTTCTTGTTCCAAACACGCTTATATCAATCCAATAACATATATATAAAGTGAATTCAATCATAAAAACATCATAAATTCAAGATCCAACAGCCCCCTTTTTTCGAAAATTACAAACAATAAACATATGCTTTCCAATTTCAACGTTAAACAATACGTAAACGTCGAATCTATCATAATATTCATAAATAATCAACGAAACATAATCAATCATAATTCTTGCAATATGTACGAAAAACTGAAATGAACATAAGAGCATGTTTATAAAAATTTAAAACCGTAGAGGTGTTCTCGGTACGAGATTATACCTCTATTCGAAGACCGATCGAAAATTCAACGGTCGGATCTTCCTATTTTTCTCTCCATTTTTTCGAAAATTGCTATGTGTGTAAGTGTGTGTTCGTGAGTTTTTGGGGAAGAAATGGAGATGATCATAGTTTGAAAATATATATTATATAATTAATGAGTAAGGGTAAAATAGTAATTTCATATTTTAAATTGAATTTTCTTTTATTTTTTCAAAACATAATGGTGCCAACACACCATTTTCTAGAGAATTCCATAAAATACTTTCCATATTTTTATCCATAATTTTCGGAATTAATAATAATAATAATAATAATATTAATGTATTTTCATGTAATTTTCTAAAATATGCTAGAAAATTCCATAATTAATTCCCAAAAATTCCAGTATTGAATCTTATTTTTTAACACTTTAAACTCATCATTTTCATCAATATAAAGTCCCAAAACTATAAAATATATAATAGGGACTCACTTTATAAAAATAGAGATTTAATTCCATTTTATGCAAATAATGGAATTAAATATTCCATTTATTCTTAAATCCTTCAAAATCACTTTCTAAATTTTTCCATCATCAAATATCATTAAAATATAATAATTAAAAATATTTATGACCTTAAAAACCATTTTAAATATTTTGCTCTTCATCCGAGCTTAATCGGCAAACGCCGACGTCACAAAAACGTAGATTTTGAAATTCTAAATTTTCTGAAATCAAAACTTATTGAGCATGTACCTATCATCTTAAGACCCTTGGAATCTAGGTCTTCTTATCCTAAATAATATCTGAGAATCTTATCTCAGATTCTGCCTCGATTCTATCATCTCAACTAGAAACTTAATACAAAAGCTTCTAACTTAAACAAATCCTTCTTAAGGATGCAATGCCCTTCTTATTAAGCTCTTAATCACGAGCTAATCTCTGCTACAGAAATATGGGGTATTACATTCTCACCCCCTTACAAAAATTTCGTCCTCGAAATTTTGTACGTTAGCAACAGCTCAGAACACTTCTTTCTCATCCGATCTTTAACTTCCATATCGATCTAAGATGCATTCTGACTTTTCTTCGTAGCTTAAATCTTATTCGCGAACATTTGTTCTCTTGAGATATGATGTGTTTCGGATTAAACACATATCTTCGTATCTGTAGCATATGGAACACATCGCGAATATTTTCGAATCTCAGAGCAAATGCTAATCTGTAGACGACTAGCCAATCTTTCTTGAATCTCGTACAGTTCGATACATCATGATAACTTCTTCAATTCTTATCTTTACTTATCGCATTTATTACGACCATCTCTTTAATCATATTGTCCAAGCACTTTCTTCTTCAATTGCGTTTTGAATAAAACGACAATCTACACTTTATGTCGTAGAAAACTTCGTAGAGCGCCATATAAATCTTGGTTCTGATCTTGTCTTCTAACGTTTGGATGGTCCATTTAAATTGACCATCTATTGCGGATAAAAGCTACACTGCAATTCGATCTTGTATCCATCTTTATTATGAATCGTCCAGAACGAGATATAAACTTGGAGTCTCGGTTTAAGATGATTGAGACGAGCATTCCATGTAAACGTACTATCTTTCGAACGTACACTTGAGCTAACTTGTCAGCTCCATACGTGATAAGAATCAAAATAACATAAGCGTATTTCGTGAATCGATCGATTGTTACCCACGTTTCGACTTGGGTAACTATACGTATGTCTTCTCATCTTTTCAGCTGCATAAAAACATCACAATCGATTTGCACAAGTCACGATCATATACTGCGACAATCTTCTTTCTTTGCTTCGTACTCGCAAACTAAACCTTACTCTGTTTACAGAATTCCGAGGTATACACTTTTCGTACAATTCTTCCTTGGATTGTTCCCGCGTGAAACTCTCTAATAGCCCGAAGAAATGATTTTCCGATGTACTCTTACCGGAAAACTGGTGATTCTCCAACATTAACGATATACGTAGAAGATATTCTTGATTAGAGTTCGCCAAAATTTGGAAATTCGCTCGATGAAGCGAACTCGTTCTTTTTCCATCAGCTGGGTTATCAATTTTATTGAGGATAAAGGATCTGGTATAGAAACTCTGCCATTCTGCAATTGGTTTAAAGGAGAGAAAGTACAAGTGAATTTTGAAAAGAATTGCACTTTCTTATTTTTATTCAGAATAAGGATTTCTTCTTCAGGGTGATATACTGTATTACAAATGAATACCAAACTGCAGCATATCTTGCTTATCAATAACAAGATAAAGGTTTTCAATCAACAAACAGACTCAGATCTCAAAGGACTTCAAAATTGCTTATCACAAAGTTATGATGTGAAATGAAACAGTTAGATAGCAAAAGGATCGTATAGATATCAAGGAAAGAAATCTGCATCTCTGAAGATCTTTACAAAATAGGGTAAAACTTTGTCATTGGAATATGCTTTGATATCTCTGGCAACCACATCCGATACGACCTACAACTATCAACTTCCATTTCATCCATAAAAGGATGTCACAGAAGACAATTGACCAATGTTTAGGGTTGTAGCTGTGTTGTGCCAACAACTGTTATCACTTGAGTTCATACTAAAAAAATTCGAAACACTTGGGGTCTCGATAAACTGACTTGAATCTTTTCTCAAATCTCCAAAGGAGACATCTTGGAAACATAAGAGAATAGAACAACTGAATCGATGTAAAATCTCAAGAGATGCGAAAGGTTAATTATATTAATTTAGGGCAATACGAAGCATCTCAACATCGAGTTAAGAATAATCAAATTGTACAAAATCTACATCAGATTCAGGCATAACTAGCTGAGCATTTGATAAGGAAGACTCTAGTTTTAGAATAAGGTGCTAGTATCATGCTCAGACATAAAAGATTTAATATCTATGGTTTCAAGATTTTCACCGTCATCATCCTCAAATGGAGAAGGAAAAATTATCAATAACCGAAGCTGATGAACAACTGAGATAGATTTAGTAACGTGGAGAAAATGAATCAAGAGGAGGCGTGCTCGAGTATACAAAATATTGAAATTTGATGGTAACTAGAGTCCGGGAAATCGCCGATAAAATAACAAAACCAGACTCAATATAGTCAATGGCAACAGCAACAACCCAATCTTGTCACTCTTTAGGCAATAAAGAGATCAACTAGAATTTTATCTAATCTCGATACATCTTGATCTAACGTCTCTTTCCACAAACAATGGAGTCTAACGAGGAATTCATTCAAGGTAAGCTACTCGTCTGATGCGTATGGATAAAATTTCTCTTTGATCTTTGCTGACGAATATAAACGAAACGGTGACAACGAGATAACAACAACAGGACGTCGACAAATAAATCGTATTCTTCTAAGACTGTCCAAACAATCCTCATCAACGCAGATAAAAACAATACCCAAACTCGTGCAGAAAACTTATTCATATTGTTCTGCCATATTTTCTTTCTCATGATTTCTTTTCAATTTCAACTCAATGAGCAATATTCATTTCAAGTAAGCACATATTCAATCATCAACTGTAATAACCATAATCATAAGCATAAACTTTTACCTGGTGAGCTAGAGATGAAGGAATCGAATGCTGAGCTTCTCTCAAGAAAGATTATCTCATTTACTTATTTTCTCAATTCAAAATCAAACAACTGATTCTATATCTCAGATTCTCAAACAGAATCATTTCAAAAGAATTCATTTGCTCAAGGTGCACAAACTGCACAAGACTTTCAAAGATTCATAAGGGTTCACAATGATTCATAACTCAGAATTGCAAAACTGTGCACAAATTGCACAAATTTGCAAAGATTTCACAGGTTCAGAATTCCAAACCGCTCTGATACCATTCTGTCACGACCAGATTACCAAATCAGGTAATTAGGCCGTGACTTGGGGTTAAGAAGAAAATTTAACGCTAACGGCTCAAACATATGTCATAAGAAAGAGATGACAACAACTTTTATAACGAATGAACCAACCATTTATGGTTCAAGAAGTGAAATGTAGCTTGACAAAGATTAAATTTTCATTCCTCAGACCACAAGAAAGAAACTAACGAGAATGTCAACGGTGAGGACAATATTTACCACAGACTAACCAATATCAATAATATACATAATCGAGCATCAATATGATTACTTTGTTCTTACGTAACACATAGACAAGTAATGACCAAAGTTCGACAACGGAAAACGTGGCTGAGAATTATGTGTGAAGACATAACTCTCTGGGCAACAAAACATGTGAACATTGAATGAATAACATTACTCATTTATCAATGTCATCATGAAGCAATTTACTTAGAGAAGCTCCTTCACAAAGATTCGATTCCAAAGATTCTCTACTCAACCTCGCATATTTAGAAATATATGCAGGGTGTGAGTACAAAATGCACTCAAGGAGCATACGCCAAAACATAACAATAAACTTTGCCTTAGGGTTATATTCTTGACTTGCAATAAAATAAATTTATGCAGGACTTTATTAAAATTACCGCATAATGCTCAAAATCTGTTCATGCATGCTCATTATATAATATCATCATATCATATGCATATGCATGTTTCATGTCAAGATGCATCTTTCTTTTCTTCCCATATCCACGCCTGCTCCTTTATGTTGATCCGAGAGTAGGCTCCTCCTCAACACACTTTAACTTCACATACCCGAGTTGGTCCCGAAGGATCTCAACTTCGGTCATACCTGACGTCGGTCATTTCTTTCTTTCTTTCTTTCCGTGGATAGGTAGTGCATTATGCTTATGCTTATGCTCATGCTCAAAACATTGGCAAGTCAATCAACTTTTCAAATCAATGCAATTAATTGCATATCATAAAATCTCATAATCTTTTCATGCAAAAGCATATCATATCACTGAAAGTATATAAAAGCATAAGCATATTATTATAGAAAATACTTATACCCACCGGATGTTCCTTAGAGCTAAGGAACTAATTCCCAATTCTATTTCTTTCTTTATCCATAAAAACGGCATATAAACTATCAAGAACCAAACAAGAACATTACTCATCTTAGTCGTCGACACGACTATATCTTCTCGATATCAAATCTAAGACTCTAAGATTTATCAAAACTTGGGTCATCAGATCCTCTAATATCTTAACAAACAAATTCTATCGAATTTCTAAGAACAGAACGCCTATAAACGATCGCCAAAACAATACCATACCATCCAAATATAGCCCAAACTCCACCAATTCATCTCCATATATCTCAATGATTATATAAAACTCAACAACAAGCTTCAATCATCTCATCTTAACCATCAACCAAAATCCCTTAAGACGTCACTTAGGTATAACGTCGAAAATTCACGTGAGATGCCATCTAACACCAACGAACCTATATACATGCTCAACTATCATCAAATATCATCACTTTATCAATGAAATATAAGGATCAAAGCTTTGGCATTGAAAACCAATTTCGCGACAAACTAAAATTTTACCGCTTTTGCATACGCGTCGGTGGAAAAATCCGAATAAATCATTTTAAGCTTTATTCATATCATAGAATCCAAATACAATTCAAAATGATCAAATAAAATAAAAATCCAACATTATAACACTTAGGGTTTTCGCCATTTGGCTTTTTCAGATACTTTCGATTTCAAACGTTTTTCTTGTTCCAAACACGCTTATATCAATCCAATAACATATATATAAAGTGAATTCAATCATAAAACATCATAAATTCAAGATCCAACAGCCCCTTTTTCAAAAATTACAAACAATAAACATATGCTTTCCAATTCCAACGTTAAACAATACGTAAACGTCGAATCTATCATAATATTCATAAATAATCAACGAAACATAATCAATCATAATTCTTGCAATATGACCGAAAAACTGAAATGAACATAAGAGCATGTTTATAAAAATTTAAAACCGTAGAGGTGTTCTCGGTACGAGATTATACCTCTATTCGAAGACCGATCGAAAATTCAACGGCCGGATCTTCCTATTTTTCTCTCCATTTTTTCGAAAATTGCTATGTGTGTAAGTGTGTGTTCGTGAGTTTTTGGGGAAGAAATGGAGATGATCATAGTTTGAAAATATATATTATATAATTAATGAGTAAGGGTAAAATAGTAATTTCATATTTTAAATTGAATTTTCTTTTATTTTTTCAAAACATAATGGTGCCAACACAACATTTTCTAGAGAATTCCATAAAATACTTTCCATATTTTTATCCATGATTTTTGGAATTAATAATAATAATAATAATAATATTAATGTATTTTCATGTAATTTTCTAAAATATGCTAGAAAATTTCATAATTAATTCCCAAAAATTCCAATATTGAATCTTATTTTTTAACACTTTAAACTCATCATTTTCATCAATATAAAGTCCCAAAACTATAAAATATATAATAGGGACTCACTTTATAAAAATAGAGATTTAATTCAATTTTATGCAAATAATGGAATTAAATATTCCATTTATTCTTAAATCCTTCAAAATCAATTTCTAAATTTTTCCATCATCAAATATCATTAAAATATAATAATTAAAAATATTTTTGACCTTAAAAACCATTTTAAATATTTTGCTCTTCATCCGAGCTTAATCGGCAAACGCCGACGTCACAAAAACGTAGATTTTGAAATTCTAAATTTTCTGAAATCAAAACTTATTGAGCATGTACCTATCATCTTAAGACCCTTGGAATCTAGGTCTTCTTATCCTAAATAATATCCGAGAATCTTATCTCGATTCGCCTTCGATTCTATCATCTCAACTAGAAACTTAATACAAAAGCTTCTAACTTAAACAAATCCTTCTTAAGGATGCAATGCCTTCTTATTAAGCTCTTAATCACGAGCTAATCTCTGCTATAGAAATATGGGGTATTACAGTATCTTGACATGTCGCAGAAGGTGCGATTATAGTCGGTTACAGACATCTTTTCTTGTTTTAACACGAAGAATTTGTGCTCCTTTCTCTTTCTATTACTTTTTGGGATATATTTTTCATACATCTCCTCTCAAATCCTCCCAAGTATATTCTTCCATCTATTCCGCTGTCAAAATCTTTCTTCTGGCTTCCCACCAAGTCGCAGAGTCCATTTAGCTGAAAGGTAATACATGACAGACGCTCCTGCGCTGTACATCTTAGAAAGTCGAAGATTCGTTCCATCGCTCTTATCCATTTTTCTGCTTCCTCAGGATTTCCTTTTCCATTAAAGACAGGAGGGTTCTGTCTAAGGAAAAGTTCCTCTATCCTACGATCAGGTGGAGGTGGGGGTGGTTGTGGTATATCCTCATCTTCTTGTTCTGGGATTCTACCTCTTCCTCTCGCCTCTAATTCCTTGTTCGTGAGCTTGTCTAGAGGCATTCTATTATATAAAACATATAATTAGCATCACATTATTTCCATTACCCGAACATACATAATGTCATCATATTCTCATTGTAAAATAACTTTAATAAAACATTTCATCTTTGTCATACACCATTTTGCCGCAACAGCCCATTCAGGGTCATATATATATATATATATATATCAAAAGCTTTGCCGTAGGCAGGCTGTTTTAAACCAACAGTCATTACAATCAAAATACATACATCCCGGCTCACATGGCCTTACAAAACATTAAGTTTTTCTTTCCATCAGTTCCCATACACATCAAAAGAAGCAAACATACACGCTAACCATATAAATATCTACTTAAGTCTTCACTTCACTATCTTCATCCGAATCTTCCTCGCCGTAGTCATCATCTCGGCATGTACTCGATGGTCCCGCCCGCTATCTCCTACCATATATGTCGCGATCGACCCGTAATCCTCACGTATTGATCATAATCGCACGTATCGGATCGTAATGACACGCATCGGATCGAAACCATCACCAGGGTCCGACACTCGCATCCTCGCCGTCTGGCGGTAAGGCTCTACTGGAGGTGGTGGAGCTGTCATCGGCGGTAGAGCCGGTAGTGGTGGATGCAACGGATGTCCGAATGTCAACGGAGGAAAGACAGGAGCTCCCAAAGCTCTCGGGCTCGCTGCTCTATCCTCTTGGGCGAGCCTCCCTCATCAATCAGGTACTAGGGTATTACCGGATCAACCCGCCGTGGAACCTCAGTGTACAACCATTCTGGCGACTCATCGCGCCAGGTGTACTCTCGTGGAGGGAGATAGGGTCCCCTCGGTGCAACTCCATAGACGCTGTATACGTACGTCAGATGACTGACGAATCTGGGTAAATCGCCGATCAAGTCATAGCCTCCGGTCACACGGTATATGTAGTCTCCGGATACCTCTCGGGCGTAATCCTCCCAATCACATGGAAGTATGGTCAAGAGATGCTTGATGCCGTCATAATCTGTCACGCCATATGCTCGGGCATTCCTCCAAAGTCGGAGATAGTACGTCAGAAATTCCCCTAGATCCTCGCCCCAGCACATCCAACTCTCTCGGTATGTGCGCACCACTTCCTCGGGTGTAGCGGTTGATCCTATCCTTTTTCTAACGGTGTAACGCATCTCCTCCATCTGTCACGATCAAAACTAACATAAGTCAACTAATGTTATCTGATAGACAGATACGATAACTTACTTACATCGATTAAGAAACTAGAATAAACTGATCAAACTATAAGGTAAATAAGTGTTATTAGGTACAACACATGTCATAACTTTCTGATTCTACTTGGAAACTAATTATCTAATAATGTTCCCAGATACATGTTATGCTATGAGATCTTTGTTCTAAATAAAACCTGACTAACTTGCATCGACTCTAGTGCATTCTGGAGACAGAATAGAATTCGTCCTTCATAACAAATGAAGTTCAGTGTGTTAGGAGACGCAGCGAAAACCACGCGCAAATCAAGTCCCAACGAAAGTGAACAGAATAAAACAAAATGACCGCAAAGAAGAAAAATTGCGCGATCGTTCCCAAAAATCCGAGGCAATTGCCGACGTAGTACGACTACAATGTCCACGATTCAAGTCGTTGCTTGACATTATAAGGTCAAAGTAAAGTCAAAGTCGATGGTCACCCATGTCGGTTGTGACGACAACGCCGATGTCGCTCATTTCCAAAGTCTAAGTCGTTCTCGCTTATCTTCACATTCGCCTTTTGCCGCTCGAGTTCGGTTATCGTTACTTTCGCTCTTCCCGCTCGCTCTTTTGTTCTTGTAAGGAAAGAAAGTTCGTATTTCTGTGTTCTTTTACAATACGTGATCATGCTCCTTATATAGTCTATGTTCTTCTTGTGATGACATATCATTTATCATAACAAATCTTGAAATTTGAAAATAAATTTCCAAAATGACAACATAATCAATTCATACATGTATATCAATTTGAATTCATCCTTTCAACATCGACCATTTAAACTCGCCTCGAGATATATACATTCATCTCAAATCTTGATCACTCGGCATAACTTCTTATTTGATTTAAAAATAGAGTTTTGAAATTTTCTTACTCATAACTTTCATTTCAAACATCATACATCTCTTTCCCAACATTAGTCTACTCTCATTGATTTCCAAAAACAGAGTTTTGAAATCCTCCCTTTTTCCTTCAAAAATATGATTTCAATCTTATTCATAAATAAACTTTTCATTTCCAAGAGTTTGAGAAAGAAATCATTTACCTCGTCCCGGTTGAGCTGGATGTGATGGAGTGTTGAGTATAGTCAGCTGATTTCTAGAAGTCTAGTGACTCAATCTAGACTTAATTTTGAAAGAAGATTTTGGGTTCAAAGAGCGAACTGCTCTGATACCACTTTGTCGCAGCCCACCCTAAGATCCTAATCCTAAGGACGGATTAGAGAGGGCTGGTTGAAGGAACAGTACTTAGAGTTCATCAAAAGCTGTTACAAGGATATATAATACGTAAAATGGCATGGTTCAAACATTATAAACATCGCTAACATAATGTACTAGAAGGGCTAGACCAACAGATCCAAAAGAATACAAATGGTCTGAAGGACTTCAACAGTTCATATCATCTTAACACAAAAACATTGTTCAAATTGCAGCGAAACGTGTGAATACACATATGACGATGTGTATTCAAGGTTTCTAACATATAAACATCAAAAAGCTTTCTTGACTCCTCAACACCCACCATCATCATCATCAACAGCTCAACCTGCACATTTAAAAACAAACATGCATGGCTGAGTACAAGAATGCACTCAGTGAACTCATGCCGAAAACATTTTATCTTATTTAAATTACACTGCCACATCATGGTAAGACACAAGGGTTTTATTTGAAATGCCTTGTGCTTACTAAAGTCATTTTCATCAGTTCATAAAAGTCGCTTGGCCAAGCATTTTTCTTGTGTGTAAGATCCATATCCCTTATCCTTTCATCGTAACATCATAGTCGAACGTCGTGAAGGAGGCCTCCCTCTACGACGCCGTGACCGGCCGTTAATTGTCCTTACAGCACACAGTCACCTTAGGTGTACACGTTAATCCTAGCCAAGTATAAGCCTTCCGGCATAGGATCCGATATCGATTTCATTCATAAGTTGGAAGCTATCCAACACATTCATATTATTCATTCCGGATAGGATACTTACACAAAACATAAATATTTTTGGTAGGTAATCTTGTAACATTTTCTCAACAGTTGAAATAAGCATTGTAAATAAATTCATTTGGAAAGTATAGCAAAGTCACGCTTTGTTTAGAAAGAAAGCCCACGGACTATTGTTCGCCTTAAACTTGATTGCTCGTCGGCGCCCGATCGTCGCGTCGTTCACACCTTTACGTAAAGAGATGTTTATTACGTCGTTCACGTATTTCGAGACTTTCAAAGTCTAGAATAAACTTCTATATTCTATATCGATATAAATTGAATTCCTTAACAAATTCAATATGCTGTTCAATTGCGTATTTCAATTAAACTGTTCTCGTTCTTCGAGATATGTTCAACTATTTCGCTTAACCTTCGTGTTTAAACGTTCAACGATTTATACGCTTCTTGATACAAGGATTTCGACTATGAAACCTTTTCTTACCAATGAGGTTTCTTTACCTAATTAGTACGCTTTACGCAGACAGCATATTTATCGAACGTATTTCGTACGTTGACTTCAAAAGTCAACGATTTTGACTTTATTAGTAATTTTCTTACTAATTCATATTCTATATCGATTTTCAATCCATTTCTTTTCGTAAAGTCCTAATTCTCGATTTGTCACTCAAATCGATAAACTTTATTAATATTGTCACGCCCCCACCCCGGATAACCCGATCTGAGGCCACCAATACTAGGAATAGTATTTGGGGTTCACGGGCTAATATAAAGGTACATATCAAGAGTAAACTAACATGCTTGAACATAACATAAGGTGATATCAAAACAAATTAAGTGGTTTAGGCCATCGCACCCAAAGGTCAAGAATGGTCCGACGGACCTCAACAAAGGCTTAACATCATACATAACATAAATAAGTTCGAGTTGCGAGGGAAAGTGTGAATACATATATGACGATATGCATTCAAGGTAAAACCAATTCTTAACAAAACAACGATCGACACCGGACTCCTCAACACCTCCATCACCATCATCATAGCTCAACCCGCACATTTAAAACAAACATGCGGTCGAGTACATGTAATGCACTCAAGGACTCATGCCGAAAACATTTTCTCATAATTGAATTACATCGCCAAGATCATGGTAAGTCACAAGGGTTTTAGTGGAAATGCCTTGTGCTTACTAAAACATTTTCGTTCAGAAAGTCGCTCGGTGAGCATTTTTCTTGGTGTGTATGATCCGTATCCCATATCCTCATTTCATCATAACATCAAAGATCAAGCGTCATGGGAGGCCTCCTCAACGACGCCGTGACCGCCGTGAATTGTCCTTACAAACACACAATCACGTTCGGTGTACACGTTAATCTAGCTGAGCATCGTTTTCGGCATAGGATCCGATATCGATTTCATAACGGGTCATGCGACCCAACAAAATTCATAACATTTCATATCATCATATCATTTCATCATTCACATCATTCATTCCTGATAGGATCCATACCCAAAATGAAACATTTTGGCGGTAATCTTGTAAGCAGTTTATCAACAGTTGAAAATAAGAATTGTAAATAAATTCATTTGAAATAATTTAAATGAGAAAGCTCATATTTTATTTAGAAAAGAAGCCCCACCTGGACTATGGTTCGCCTTAAACGAGTCTTAGGTTCGATTGCTCGTCAACGTCCGGGTCGTCTCGTTCGGCCCGCACCTTTACGTAAAACGAGGGTTTAGTACGTCGTTCATGTTTCTCGAGACTTTCAAAGTCTAAGATAAACTTCGATATTCTATATCGATACATATACTGAATTCCTTATGAATTCAATACTCTTTTCAATTATGTATTTCAATTGAATAGTTCTCGTTCTTCGAGATACGTTCAATTATTTCGTCTTAGCCTTTCCGGCTTAAACGTTCAACGCATATAAATACGTTTCTCGATATAATGATTTCATTTATGAAATCTTTTCATACTAATGAGGTATCATACTCAATTAGTACGTCTTACGCGTATTAGCATATTTATCGAACGTATATTGGTACGTTTGACTTTAAAAGTCAACGAAGTCATCAAAGGTCAACAAAGTCAACAATTTTGACTTTTAAAAAGAATAGTAATTTCTTACTAATTCATTTTATAAATTGATTTTTAATCGATTTCATTTCGTAAAGTCCTAATTCTCGATTTATCACGTAAATCGATGGACTTATTAATATTTTCTCAAATATTAATCCTTTTAATCATAAAACCATATATTTTCGTTTATAACGTTATTAAATATAACGTTTCGTCTCAAAAATAGTAATCTATGTTTATAAAATTTTATAAAATCCCAATATGTCTAAAATAATATTTAGACATATTATGTATTATTAATCTGTAATATTCGAAGAATCGAACGCCTAATTACGATATTTTAAACCCGTGAATTAGGGTTTTGCCGTATAATATTTCATCGACATCAAATATTGATTTCGATTCAGTATGGATTGTGAATTAAGGATTTGAAATATTATGATATGGTTCGACAATATTATTTTAACGTCGAAGCGTATCGAACGTCGAGATTTTATGGAATTTTACGGCGGTGAAGCTCGAATTAATTTCCATATTAATTCCTATATTAATAGGAATATAATTTATTAAGTAAGTATGAACTTCTCGCACCATTTTGAGATGAGTCGATTGTGAACGTTTTGAGACGTTTTGAACGTCAACCACTAGGGACGCTTTGAAAATGAGTTTAATACTCGGAAATTATAATAATTAATTTCCTATTATTATTTTATATAATTACAGTATTATTAAGCGTTAAAATCAATTTTTGAACATGAAGAACTCGATTATTTTGAATGTGAAATTCGAAACCCTAATTATTTAAACTAGGGTTTTCACATAAAATGATACCATTATTTTATCCTATGCTATTATTTATTATCTAAATCATATATTATGATATATATATATGAGTGTATTTTGATCGAATTTAACATGAGTATCAATAATAGGTGTGATTTATAATTTTATCCCCATTTTCTCGATAATTTCGAATTATCCTCTATATGTTGATTTAATTATTTTAATGGCTTGCATTATATATCTATGACCCATACTATGATTAATATATAGTATTAAGGATGAAATAAAATTTAATCCACCCTTAAACACACCTACATGCGCCGGCCACCCTTCCCCATAAGCATGGGATGACCTTTTTACCAACCCATGAAGAGCCTTTTCACTCTAGCTCATGATCACTATACCATCATCATTTGGCTGCAGATTCTTGTTCACTTGGAGGAGAAAATCGAGAGAGAGAGAGATAAACATAGGGAGACCTTTCCTTCAACCCATTAGCCTTTACCCCATCCAAACCATTCGAACACACCATTTCCTCTCCATTGTTTGCAGTAAAATCGAGAGCTCCATCCTCCCATTTCAAAACTTTCCTTCTTCTTTCTTCTCCATTTCTTCACCCAAACTGGATACCTAATATTGTTCTTGTGATTCCATACTATTTCAAGGTAAAATAAAGGACCCTAGTATCGATTTCATCTCCATTTTGCTATAAAATTGAGAGCATGTTTATATATATTTTTGTATGTTTTAATGCTCTTATGGATGAACTATGTGTTTATATATGTTCTTAATGATTTTTATTTCAAAATATGTGAATATATATTTAGAATGGACATGTGACGTTGCATATTAAATTTTGAATAGATCTAGCATATATATGTCATTTTCAACCCTAGAACATGTAGAAAAATTATTTTCAAAACTTTATAAAATGTGTTATGGTGACCGATTATGTTTTAATTATTTTGGTGATGGATTATTGTTCTATGATGTGTTTAGAGTTCATAGGAATTTATTTAGAATTTTGAAAACCGCATCCTATTTATCAAAAATAGCGTGAGCTTTTTAATTTGTACCTTAGTGTATAATTTTATTTGAAGCATGTAATGACATATTAATACTCTAGGACCTTGAATATATGTTCTATGATTTATCTAGATGTAATATTCCAAAGAAACGAACATACGATTACGACATTCTAAACCCGTAATTGTGGTTTTGCCAGTATATAAATTTTACGACATCGAATATTGTGATTTCGATACGATATCGCTATAACTAATTCTTTTATAATTCACTAAGGATTGTGAATTACGGAAATGAAATTTATGAAATGATACGACGGATTATTTTAACGTCGAAACGCGTGTCGAACGTCGGTTTTTTATGGAAATCTACGAGTGCAGAGCTTGGAATTAATTTCCATCTTAATTCCTTTATTAAAAGGAATATATTTATAAAGTAAGCACGAGCTTACTACGACCATTTTGAGATGAGTCGATTTTGAGCGTTTTGAGGCGTTTTGAGCGTCAACGTCTGAGACGTTTTGTAAAATGAGTTTAATACTCAGGAAATTATAATAATTAATTTCCTATTATTATTTTATATAATTACAGTATTATTAATTATTAAAATCGAATTTTCAGTTATTAAAATTCGATATTTTGGTATTAATTTTTCAAAACCTAAGTTTATAAACTATGGTTTTTCACATGAAATGATACCATTAAATTATCATATGGTATCTAAACTATATGTTATAATATATATGAGTGTTATTAAGCTATGAAATCAGTTTTTGGAGCATTAAAACTCGATATTGCTTATTTATAATTTTCGAAACCCAATCTTTAAAATTAGGGTTTCATATGCATAAATTAATGCAATTATTTTACCCTATGCTATTATTTGATATCTAAATCATATATTATGATGCATATGTGTATTTTTGATCGAATTGGGCATGAGTATCAATAATAGGTGTGATGTACATTTTTATTCCTATTTTTCCTAATTTCAATCGGTATTTTCGAATAAGTGCAATATGTTGGATTTAATTATTTTAATGACTTGTATTATATATCTATAATCATGTATGAGATATATAATGTATTAATGTGCAAAAACAAAATAAAATCCCACCCTTAAACACCTAAATGCGCCGGCTACACCCATGAGACAAGCATGAGTTCCACCTATTTTTGGACCAATGCATGGGCACCCTTTTTATCTAGCCTAATCATCACTATAATCCTCATTATTTGCTGCAGATTTTCTCCCATTTGTTGGCTAAAAATCGAGAGTGAGAGAGAGATATAGGAGAGGGATCCTTCACACTCTTCTCCCACTTCACACTCCACACTCACATCAAACTCTCATCACTCTCAAAACACTCCATCCTCTCTCCTTCTTCAGCCAAGAACCGAGACACTCCCCCCCCCATTTTCAAAAATTTTCCTCTTCTTCTTCTTCACTTCCTCTCCCAAACCTTAATACCATATAGTGTTCTTGAGATCATATATCATTTCAAAGGTAAATGAGACACCATAGCTTCGATTTTTATCATCCTTGGTTCAAAAATTTCGAACATGGGTATATATATATCTATGTGTGTTTCGAATGTCATATATGCATGTTCATATGTTTTTAAATGTTCTTATGGATGAGCTATATGTTTATATGTTGTTCTTGATGGTTTATTTCGAAATATATGTGAATATATATGCTTGGATAATCATATGGTGTTATATGTGAAATATATGAATAGATCTAGTGTTTGTTCATGATTTTCGAACCATATGACATGTTGAAATAATTTTTGAAAACTTTATAAATAGCAAAGGGTGACCGATTACTTCATGAATATTTTAGTGATGGATTATTGTTTATTATCATGTTTATAATCCATGGTTTTAGTTTGAAAAATTTTAGGAAACCCTAGGTATTTTTATTTAAAATACCGTGAGCTATTTTTAAAATGTCCCATGGTGTATAAATTTTATTTTAAGCTTGTAATGCCATATTAATGCTTTAATGTATTGTTTATATGTTATATGATTTATCTAGAATTTTTGGAAACCATATGTTAAATTTTAGTAAAATACCGTGAGCATATATGTACATGAGTGTTAGTGTATGATTTTATTTTGATCATACAATGGTATATTAATGCTTATATATATTGTTTATGTATTGTATGATTTTGTTGGAATTTTTGGAAATCAAATAATAAATTGAATCAAAAAAAACCCGAAGGGCTATTACTCAACAAGGTGATGATTTAATTTGGTTTTGATGAATGTTTTAATGTTATAATGTTGTATTATAATGTATAAACATAGTGTATAATTGTTAGAATTTTTGAAAATCAAATGCCTAATTTAAATCCAAAAAAACCGAGAGCACTATGTGCATGAGGTGATGATTTAATTGGTTTTTGATGATTAAATGATGTTATATTGTTATACTAGAGTATATAAGCATAGTATATAATTGTTAGAATTTTTGGAAATCAAATACTAATTAAAATCGAAAAAGCCGAGAGCTTACAAGCTCATATGGTGACGATTTAAATTAGTTTGGTTGATATTATGATGTTACAATGTTATAATACAATGTTTAATCATGTTGTGATTTAATTAGAATTTTTAGAAATTGTTTGATAATTATTGGGTAATTAAATTGAAATTACCGTGAATATTGTTATATATTGTGGAATGAATGCTTATGATGGACTATAGGTTATATTAATGATGTATGTTGATTTTGGGATATTATACTATGTGTATATTAATTTTGGAAATTTTTGGATAATTATTCCATATTATATGGAATTACCGAAATGTATATATGTAAATATGTAATATCCCGTAGAATTAGATGCCTAATTACTGTTTTTGAAACCCGTAAATTAGGAATTCGCTTTGACGATTCAATCAGTAAGATAGCGAATAATGGTTTCGAGTAATTACGAAGGAACGAATTCCTATTTTATATTCACTGAGAATTGTGAATTTAGAAATAGAAGTTTGTAAAGCATATCGACAGTATTATTTTAACACCAATTACACATCATACGTCAGTATTTTGTGAAATTTTCAGAGCAATAAGATTGGAATTAATTTTCATATTAATTCCTATGTTACTAGAATATTAATTATAAAGTAAGTTCAAACTTCTGCGACCATTTTGAGATGAGTCGATTATGATCATTTTGAGACGTTTTGAGCGTTAACGTCTAGAGATGTTTTGAGAGATGAGTTCAATGATCCGAAATTATCCCAATTAATTTCCTATCATTAATTTATATAATCAGTAATATTAAATATTAAAATCAATTTTGAGTTATTAAACTCGATATTTATGAAATGGGTTTGAAAACCCTAATTATACAAATTAGGGTTTGGTCACTGTAATGATACCATTAAATTATCCTATGGTATCTAAACTATATGTTATGATATATATGGATATTATTAAGCATTAAAATTAATTTTGAGCATTAAAACTCGGTATTGTGTATTTAATAATTTGAAACCCTACATTTGAAATTAGGGTTTTGTGTGCATGAATGTGCTATTATTTTATCCTATTTTCCTATTATTCTCGAAAATTTCAAATATATGCCTAAGAGGTGATTTAATTATTTTATGACTTGTATTTTATACCTATGATCATGTACGATATATATATGGTATTAATGTACAAAATAAAATAATCCTACCTATTTGGACCCCTAAACCTTAGGCCATCATGGATTGACAAGGCATGCTTGTCACCTCTTTAAACACCCAATGCATGAAGAGCTCCTTTACACTCCTCAATCATCATCTCCTACTCCCAAAAATTTGCCTACCTATTTGGACACCTACATAGCCATAGGCCATCATGAGATGGCATGGCATGATGGTCACCTCCTTAACACCCAATGCATGGAAAGCCTTCTAGCTATTCATCACCACACTCTACACACTCAACCATGATTCCTATTGTGTGTGTGTGTGTGCCTAAGAGAGAGAGAGATACATGGGAGAAACTCTTTCCATACACTTCATTTCACTCATAATACATTTTCTCCTCTCTCCCCAAAATTTTCAGACCTCTCCTCTCCTTTCCTCTCTTCTTCTCCTACACCATTTCCACCATGGAAGAGAGAGCTCAAGCTCCATCTCTCTCATTCATCTTCAAATTCGTGACTAAGGTATAACTATCTCCTATGACTCTTAGACATGATTAAATCATACTTGCATGGTTAGATTCATGATCTTGGTGGTGATTTGGGGTGATAGATTCACCATTTTCGTGGTTATATGAAATGCATACAAAAAGAATAAGCTTAAAACTGAAAACTGGAAGTATGTTACGAAAACAGTAACTTCATAAAATTATTTGACTAAGTTACAGTGGTCCGATGAAGGTGAAATTTTACTATGTTAAAATTAAACATGTCTATTACGTCTCTGTAAAATTTCAAGTCAATACAACTTGATTTTCTATTTTAATTATATTTTTCAAAAACACTGCACAAATCTGTAAAATTTCGGTGTTCATCACCCACGGTCCGTGGCTTTCGTTTCGAGTTTGGCTAATGGTAAAACTCTAAAAATTGGCATAAACATAAATTAGCATGTCTAAAAGATCTATGTAAATTTTCAGAATTTTCTAAAAATGCTTACTATTTATTCCAGATTTTTCAAACGAACTGCACAAAACTTTCACTGTAGTGATAGCTTGTAGTAAAATATTTTTATCTCCCAATCTATTTTGAATCATTGAGTAAGGCTTTTTCTGGATTAAACTAGACTTATGTGGATTTTCAATATGATTGGTTGCATTCCTAGATTCCTTATAATGAACTCACGGTGAATTTTTAAAGTTGACACATTACAGTAAGCTTTTTGGACAAACTGCCTTAGTAAAATTCTATGCTAATTGACTGTCTGTGTACGACTTTTGCGTGAGATATTCGAGCCGTTTGTAATCCGACTTTGACTTGGGTTCCTTCATAATAAATGTTCCTTACCATGTCTAGTTTTGATCTGGAAAGTTTTATCCCAAACCAAGCCTTATAAGTATACTGTTCATTGACCCAAAGTCACCTACTGGAAATTTGTCCATTCCAGCTAGTCAACTTTGAACTTACGTATTTCTCGATGCATCAAGTATCTTCCAGTACGGTCTTCATGAAACATGTAGTTCTTATTACAAGGTTTCTAAAATGGTATCTTTCAGTCATTTTGGTATTGTGAGTCAAAAGTTACGAGCCTCGCAAAATCCCTCGTCGTTAAGCTAAATCTGGAAATCCTGAAAAATATTCTAAGTATAGAAGTCAGTTCGAGTTGCCCACTTTGAGACCCTATATCTCCAGAACCACAACTCTTTTGGATCGACTTCCTTCTTAGAACTTACAGTACATGTTTGGAGGTTTCCAGAATGTGTCTTTGTGCGGTCATACGTATTTGTAATCGAGAGTTATAGATCGTCAAAGTATGACACTTGGGTTGTTTTAAGCTGTTTTGCTGAAAATTAAACACTTGAAATTTAACTAAGTGTTGAAACTCCCCTATGTGAAACATGCCTTAGGTGACTAACATGCTATTAATTGATGCATTCATATGATATGTCGCAAGGTACATTAAAGCATTAATAAGATGCACGAATTTAGGATAAAACAACAATATGATATTTTTACGGAAGCACGTCTTAACATGAAATATTTGACTAGGCGCTACTACATGATCAATTGATTGTATATCATGCCATGATATACACTCAAGTAGAAATATGGGTTCTAAGACCCGATGGATGTTTCAACTCCAAAACCTCAAAGCCAGGAATAGATAGGCTAAGCCTAGGACTCGTAATCCAAGAAATCGGTTAGACAATCTACAGTCCAGGTGGGCTTCTTATCTTTAAAATGTGGGCCTTTTCTTGCCCCACTAAAATATGACTTTACTGTTATTCCAAATGAGTTTATTTACAGCACTTATTTTACAACTGTTATCAAATGTTTTACTGCATTACCTGCCAAAAATATTTCGTTTTGTGTATGGATCCTATCTGTTTGCCCGGGTAGGGCTGTGGAGATGGTTGGAACTTTATTATGACAGGTTATGTCATTTGGGTCGCGCCCAACCTTTTAAATGTCGGGTCCTGTGCCGGATGATAAATGCCTGGCTAGGATTGGCGTGAAGGTTGGAACTATACGCTGTGTTAACATATGCTTGCAGAGAGTGACTGTGTGCTGTACGGGATTACGGCCGGTCACGGCGTCGTAGATGGGAGGCCTCCCTCTCGACGTTTATTATTTATTATTATGTATTGTGACTATGAGATATGGACCATACACACCAAGAAAATGCTTGGCCAAGCGACTTTTGCGAACTGAAAATGTTTTAGTAAGCACAAGGCCTTTCAATTAAAACCCTTGTGACTTACCCTGATATTGGCAGCGTAATTAAAATTATCAAATGTTTTTGGCATAAGTCCACTGGGTACAATAATTGTACTTAGCCCTGCATGTTTGTTTTAAATGTGCGAGTTGAGCGATGATGGATGGAGCAGTGTTGAGCAATAGGAATATTGTCGCTGAAAAGTTTATACCTTGATAGTACATCGTCATATGTACATATCACATGTTTTCCGCTGCAAGAACTTAAGTTATGTACTAAAGTCCAAGAACATGCTTGTCATATGAATTACGGCTTTTGTTAAGGAGAATTCCCCTGTTTAATTATACTGCTTAGAGTTCTGATCCTTCTAAATCCTACTTAGGATTTGGGGATGTAACAGTGGTATCGAGGCGGTTCGCTCTTGAACCCAAAATCTCCTTTAAGATTAAGTCTAGATTGAGTCATTAGACTTCTAAAGGTCACCGACAATGCTCAACACTCCATCACATCAAGCTCAACCGAAATGAGGTAAATGATTCTTTTCCAAAGTTTTGAAAATTTCCTGCCGGATGAATGTTTATGAAATGATTTTTATTCAAATAAAATGAAAAGATTGAAAGTGAAAAATGATGGAAATGGTTTTTTTTCGAAAAGAGATTCCCACAATATGCGGTATGGACCCATATTTATGAAAGCTCAAAGATTCCCACAATATGCGGTATGGACTGCATATTTAAGGAAACAAAGGATTTGATTTATGATAGATAAATGATTTTCTCGATTTTGAAATCGAAAAGTTTGAAGTGAAGGATGATTGAAATGATCTTTCAAAAGAAATGAAAGCTATGAGAAAGGTTGAGAATGAATGTTATGACAAATGATTTGTCGAAAGTTATGAAAAGAAGGAAGATATAAGGAGATGATGACAATGATGTGAGAAAGTTTCGGCATGATATGCGAAAGATGAAATATTTGAAATCTCGAAATTGATAAGTGTTCATTGTTATGAACAAAGTTATGTTATTCATGCTTCAAAGTGATTGAGATTGGACACCGATTTGTCAAAAATGATATGTTGAATTAGTGAAATTCGACCAAGTACATCGTACAAATGAGCTACGTATGAATATTTGAAGTTTTACTTCAACTTCAAAGTTCTTTATGATGATGAGCATGCTAGCTCAACAGAACGTAGACTTTTAAGAAGCATGATCACTTTTTACGAAAGAACATAGAAGTAAGAACTTCCTCCTATTACAAGAACAAGAGTAACGATGGATTTGAGAACTTCATTCCATCTTGAGTATCGAAAAGAAAAGGATTTATACGAAATTGTGCGACCTCGACTTCGACCTCGGCATGTGCGACTGTCGACTTTGATTTCGGGAATTTATAATGTCGACTTTGACATATCGACTTTGGTAGCTTATGCGACCTCGACGTCGGCATTTCTCTGTACTACCGCGGCATCGGTAACGGCATGCACGACCTTGGCGTCGGCATCGCTTATGACCTCGGCGCGAGCGCGCGTAAATTTTTCCTGCACTGTGCAGTGATTTTGTTTTGATTAGTTCTCGATCGTGTGAACTCCGATTTACGTACGGTTTTCGCCTACGTGCCCCTAATGTACTGTACTTCATTTCTTATGAAGGACCAAATTCCTGATTCCTACTCCAGGATTCACGAGGATCAGTTGAAGCTAGCTCTATGATTTATAGAAAGTAAGAACGTTATAGTACGATACGAATCTTAGAATGTTACTCAGAAAGTAAGATTGCCAGCAATACAAGTAGAGTCACGACGTACATAAGAACCTTTGTTGATGACCTATTATGGGTATATAAGCTTTCAAAAATTATATTCATCACCCAATATCTGTCGTTGAGTTTAACTCTATGACCTAGTTCCAATTGAGAATTCATTCGAGTTTCTCACTTCTTCTGAAGAAAATTTTCAACCCAAAAATTCATAAAGTGTCCTTTTGAACCCAAATCCTAGCGTGACTGAGAAAATATTTGTGACGGGTCTGGCCAGCCCATATGACCAAAGAAATCTCAGTAGTCGTCATTCTGGTCTTCGGACCCTAGAGCCCCATTTATTCGGTCTAAAAAGCATATCGAATCAATCATTGAAAAGAGGTTATTTCAATTTGTGAGACAACGTTTTTTTTTAAGTAGTCGTGATAATTCTTTCTCGACTCTTGAAACCATCAAGTATGACGAACGTTGACTTACCTTGTCACCTAAGTGCAATTAGTGAAGCGATAAACATCGAGATATGAAATAGGTTGACTTATTCCACCACCCAAATGTTTCGAGACCGATAAAATGATAGACATCAAGAAATCGAGATGTAAGGAAAATCTCGATGAGATGAGATATTTTTCATATGATACACATGGATGTGATGACCCTTGATGGGCTTTACAAAGATTGATAACAGTGAAGTTATACCTTCATACGACTGTTACGATAATCAAGTTATGAATAAGATACTCTTTAGCATTGAATGCAAGAGTAAAAGCAAGAAAAGTATATGATATCCGTGGGATATGAACTCCTCTTTTTATAACAAGAGAGATTACAACTTATCCTTAAGATAGTTGGTTGTCCTTGAAACCTCGTTAGTAGGTTGGACATGTTTAAAAGAATAAAGATGCATACAAAATATTCCTTTCCAGGAATATATATATATAAGGAAATGATAGCATCTCAGAAAATAGATCCATCGCCTTATACCTCAGTCCATGAGATTATGATTGAGCATAACCGATTCCAAGTAATTGAAACTTGGTTAAACAAATGATAATGAGATGGAGGAATCATAATCTTTGAGATTGTGTGAACGACGAGGATAGCCCTAGTATGTAAATCAAATGTGAACGACATGGAAGAAAGATGCTTGGAATTTAAGTTATGGTGTACGAATGTACTACCCTACCAAGCCATACGACAATGCTAACGGTTCTAGTCCCAGTGGAAACCAAGTATAACAAAAGTAAGATTACTTTCAAATACCATGTCCAAGAGAAAGGGACAAAAGTCGGAAATAGCTAAAGAAACTATGAGCTATACAATTATAAGATAGCCCCGACACGATATAAGCTTCAAAGACATATGACTTGATAAATAAGAATTTCCCCTGAAAAGAGTTAAAGTAAGGATATATGAGAAATATATTCCTAAGATCGATGAAGTGAAAAAGGGAATGGAGTCATTCATACTGGATTAGGAATGAATGATAGTGCTAGAGACACGACGATCTCTACGGTAAGACTTAATTATCGAAATATCAATATCAACGGATAGGTTGATGTAGACCTAACCACAAATGCTATTGGTAAAAGCATAACGATACAGATACCCGAGAAGTATAAGGTGAATGAGGCACCAGAAGGCCATAGCAAGGGAGCATAATGTCCCAATGGAAAGGACAGTGACATATGAAATAGATATTCACTTGAATAAACGGAACACCGTAGACCAAAGCCTATACTTAGCACCGAAATGTAACAAACAAAACCAAAAGACAAGATAGGTATGAGGAAAATTTCCTCGAATACCTATAAGATTTTGTTCAATTTAGAATTTCGCTTTTGACATCGCTGCAGCACGCAAAGCGATAGAACCCAATTTAGGGTAAGCGCATCAAGATGTAGACCTCCTTACCTATCGAAAATCATGGCCATCGCAAGAGTTGCTCAGCGTGATTCGAACCTAGAATCGCCTAAAGTTCTACTCAATGATTTGGATCACTATATCCGTGAGGAACGTAGATATAATTTTAGAGTCAAGAAGCTTGAAAATGGTTGTCATTCACGTGATCGTGACCGGACCTAATCTTTTCGATAAAAGGTTTTACGCGATAGGATATTGGTACCCACTATCCGCATATGCGAATGGATTTAGAGCGATATCTGTTGAAGGAGTAGGCGTAAAATGAGTATTAAGATAAGTGTCATGAGTTATCTATAGGTTATATCGTCTTAAATTGTATAATTCTTTAAGAGATCATTCTTGTTTAAAGATTCCTCCATAGCTTAAATTAAGTCGAACTTATCTAAAAATATCCGCATACAAATGGCGGGAAAAAGGGTGTTTAACGGGTGAAGAGTAACCCCAAGGCCTACAATTTATAACTCACACGCGTATCGGCTCTTTTATTATGAGCTAGGCATGGATTTAGAATAGTTTTGGAGAAAATTTTACACCTCTAGATGGACGCTCGAAATTTTTAGAGTGACAAATGAGGATGGTATCCAACGACTTATCGGTCGTTTTTGCCAACAGATTAGCGGGGTTTTGCAAAGGATGTGTCAAAAGAATATTTTCTCCATGATACAAATTCCAAAGTCCAAGCGGACTTACGGGATTTGTCAGCGAGCTCAAGTATACTCATGATGCGTATGGAGCGGCACCTATAAGCACTCGTCCTAGTCCCGGCAATTTACACCGCACGACGTGACAGAATGTTGTACCTAATGTTCCAAATGCCACCCCACGTCTGTGCCGTCAATGGTACCAATAAGAGGCGAATGGCAAAAGGACAAGATCTTATCGCCTCAAGGATTAGGAGTATTACCACTACCAACTCGACCTTACTTTCGATAAAAGTAACACCATCTTCGGTATTGAAGAAGAAACGAGGAAGCGATGTGACCCCGACTCTTTGAAAGAGAAGATCGTCGGATATATGAGGTAAAAGCGTATCGAGAAATAGACAAGTTTCTAAGCGAAAGGTGCGACTCGTGAAGGTCACTCGAGACACGTAACCCTATGATAATATGAGACTCATATGTAGATAATATAGTTAGAATGAGTAAAATAAGCGTAGTTGGAATATTTAGTGAATATGTTAAATGTGGTGTCGAAATTTTGGGTGTAAAAGAACTAGATGCCTTGTAATCGATCGGCTCGATAAACCGACCCTCGTAGATAATGAATAAAAGTCCTCATTTAGGCATTTTGGTATAATATTATATGGTCCTAGTAGAATGGTATCCAAATATCTGGCGAATAGTTAAGTAAGATATGGCTGCTATGAGATAATAGTTAGGCCATTCGGATTGACAAATGCACCAGCCACGATCATGAACCTCAAAACTCGGTGTTCCACACGCTTAGAAAATTTTATCTTAACTTTCAATTCGACTCTCTCATTAGTCGAAACCGAAGGCTGAGAGCTATGAATTGAGCTTTTGGTCCCTTTCCTTTGACAAAGCTAAGGAAATAAAGCTACCGACTCGTAGCTATGAGTTAGATTCCTTGTCGGGCGGTAGGGACTAGATTTGATTTCGCCGAGCTTGAAGTTCGGTGTAATTTCTTACCTATTCAAAGGGCGAAGAAGAACATAAAGAATATTGAAGACTGTCTTACGACTTTTAAGAGCGGGCGATTTTGCCAAGTGCATGTTGTGTATTTCGGTAAAGGAGAAATATTCCTCATACATATAGTATCCTTAGAAGAAATCAATGTGGACGACAAAGGGCAAAACTATTAAGAATGAAAGTCGTTGATGACCTAAAATGAGACCGAGAATTTCTTAGATAAATGGACTACTATCAAAAGAGCCCTTGAGAACTCTCTAAAGTAGCAAGACCAATAACATAGAAAAGGGATGAAATTACGTGGAGTAATAAAAGAGAGGCTATGTATTAATATGAGAAAGATAATAGCTTATGATCACAATGACTTAGGCCACATGAATGGAATTTTTCCAACTCCTGACTTGAAATAGTGACAGTAGTATAAATACCAAAGTCTTGAAGACATCACTCCTATGATAATAAGTTAAGAACCCTTCTCAACTTGCGAAAGTTTGAATTTATTCTTGAGCAAGGAAATGTGGATCTGAGGATGAGAAAGATGGCTCGAATTAGTAAAGATTATAAGTGTGATAAATGATCACCGAGGATGGTAAATGTAGAATCTAATACCGAGTTATAAAATTCAGCCTAAATCATAGTATGTCCCAACAAAAAAAAAGGAAAACTCATTGGAAAGTTTAAGAAAATGAGAACAGAAATAGTCGGGCATTCAGTGACGAACGTAAGTTGTACTCTCACACCCAAGGTGACATATGACTAAAAAGAGAGAATGGAGATGGGAGTAGAATACAAATTAAGATAAGGAATGAAAGGCTGAAGAATTTTAAGGAGCGCTGGACAATGTTATATCGTCTAAAGAAGGATTATATATATATAATATCTCCAAGCAATAATAAGTGAGAGATGAAACCAAGAATGAAGTCATGACCCTTCTCTTACCGCCTGACTAGACAACTTTAAGATATGTTACGATTTACGAGAAAAGTTAGATAGTAAGGAATGAGCGAGATGTAACCATGATTGTCGAGCAATGTCTCGGTTACCAACAAGTGAAGGCATTATATCAAAGGCCTTATAAGAGGTTATAATCTCTAGAGCTACGAATGAAAATGGAATGATGTAGCAATGAATCTTATGACGAGTTCTACCAAAATCATAAAGTCGCACTACTATATGGGTAGTAGTGGATTGACTCACCAATTATGTTTTGTCTCGCCTACTCGGATGACTCGTGACCCGATAAGTTAAGCTCGACGGGCGTACAAAAGGGAATTGTATATTTACGGGGAGTACCAAAACCTATCGCCTGAGATAGAGACTCCAAGAGTACCCTAGATTTTGAACTAACTCCCAAAAGAGTTAAACACGAGGTTGAACCTTAACATAGTTGCCCGCTCACAGCGCGAAGAAGCGAACAAAGAGACAGTATGAGCGTTTAAGGATACGATGAGAACATAAATGTTAAACCCGGGATGCAGTGAGAATGTATTGTACCACTTGTTAAGTCATGTACAACCGTGGTGTCAACCAACGATCAATATAGCCTTATGAGGCATTGTCTTGAAAAAGTATCGACCACCACTTTATTGTAACAAAGTAGGTGAGCGGTATAAAGTTCTGACGTCGTGGCGAAGCTTGTGAAATATCTGCCTAATAAGGCAAAGAATAAGAAAAGCTAAGACGGACAAAAGTCTTACGTCGATACGCGTAAATGAAATGCATTTTAAATGCGAATTAAGTTTCTTAAGATTTCTCCATCTAGAGAAATTACAAAATCGAGATCGAGAATCTTTGAGACCACGTTTTGTAGAACCTACGAGCTTCTAATAATAATAGGCCTAGTAGCCTATAACTTGGTATTCCACCAAATTCGGAAAAATACGAAATATTTTTTCCACATGTCATAGTTAAGAAATACGAAAATGACCCAATTCACGTAAACCAACATGATGGCGTGACCTTTGACTCGAGATGAGTTATGATGAAAATCTCGACTAATTTGATCGTGCGATTCAACGATTAAGGAATCAAGTTTGGGTTTTAATGAAAATCGATGGAAGAACCATGGACAAAAGGGAAAACACGTGGAAAGATAAGATGTTAAGATACAAAGATAACCCATACTTTATGAGGTATGCAAATTTCGGGACGAAATTTCTTTTAAGGGGTAGGATGTAATATCCGTAGAATTAGATGCTAATTACGGTTTTGAAACCCGTAAATTAGGAATTATTGTGACGATTCAATCGAGAAGATAGCGAATAATGGTTTCGATTAATTCTGAAGGAACAAATTCTATTTTATATTCAACGAGAATTGTGAATTTAGAAATAGAAGTTTGTAAAGCATATCGACAGTATTATTTTAACGCCGATTACACATCATACGTCAGTATTTTGTGAAATTTTCGGAGCAGCGAAGATTGGAATTAATTTTCATATTAATTCCTATGTTACTAGAATATTAATTATAAAGTAAGTTCAAACTTACTGCGACCATTTTTGAGATGAGTCGATTATGATCATTTTGAGACGTTTTGAACGTTAACGTCTAGAGATGTTTTGAGAGATGAGTTCAATGATCCGGAAATTATCCCAATTAATTTCCCTATCATTAATTTATATAATCAGTAATATTAAATATTAAAATTAATTTTTGAGTTATTAAAACTCGATATTTATGAAATGGGTTTCGAAAACCATAATTATACAAATTAGGGTTTGGTCACGGGTAATGATACCATTAAATTATCCTATGGTATCTAAACTATATGTTATGATATATATGGATATTATTAAGCATTAAAATTAATTTTTGAGCATTAAAACTCGGTATTGTGTATTTAATAATTTCGAAACCCTACATTTCGAAATTAGGGTTTTGTGTGCATGAAATGTGCTATTATTTTATCCTATTTTCCCTATTATTCTCGAAAATTTCAAATATATGCCTAAGAGGTGATTTAATTATTTTATGACTTGTATTTTATACCTATGATCATGTATGATATATATATGGTATTAATGTACAAAATAAAATAATCCTACCTATTTGGACCCCTAAACCTTAGGCCATCATGGATTGACAAGGCATGCTTGTCACAAACACCCAATGCATGAAGAGCTTGTTACACTCCTCAATCATCATCTCCTACTCCCAAAAATTTGCCTACCTATTTGGACACCTACATAGCCATAGGCCATCATGAGATGGCATGGCATGATGGTCACCTCCTTAACACCCAATGCATGGAAAGCCTTTCAGCCTACACTAATCATCACCACACTCTACACACTCAACCATGATTCCTATTGTGTGTGTGTGTGTGCCTAAGAGAGAGAGAGATACATGGGAGAAACTCTTCCCATACACTTCATTTCACTCATAATACATTTCTCCTCTCTCCCCAAAATTTTCAGACCTCTCCTCTCCTTTCCTCTCTTCTTCTTCTCCTACACCATTTCCACCATGGAAGAGAGCTCAAGCTCCATCTCTCTCTCATTCATCTTCATATTCGTGACTAAGGTATAACTATCTCCTATGACTCTTAGACATGATTAAATCATACTTGCATGGTTAGATTGATGATCTTGGTGGTTATTTGGGGTGATAGATTCACCATTTTCGTGGTTATATGAAATGCATACAAAAAGAATAAGCTTAAAACTGAAAACTGGAAGTATGTTACGAAAACAGTAACTTCATAAAATTATTTGACTAAGTTACAGTGGTCCGATGAATGTGAAATTTTACTATGTTGAAATTAAACATGTCTATTACGTCTATGTAAAATTTCAAGTCAATAAAACTTGATTTTCTATTTTAATTATATTTTTCAAAAACACTGCACAAATCTGTAAAATTTCGGTGTTCATCACCCACGGTCCGTGGCTTTCGTTTCGAGTTTGGCTAATGGTAAAACTCTAAAAATTGGCATAAACATAAATTAGCATGTCTAGAAGATCTATGTAAATTTTCAGAATTTTCTAAAAATGCTTACTATTTATTCCAGATTTTTCAAACGAACTGCACAAAACTGTCACTGTAGTGATAGCTTGTAGTAAACTATTTTTATCTCCCAATCTATTTTGAATCATTGAGTAAGGATTTTTATGGATTAAACTAGACTTAAGTGGCTTTTCAATATGATTGGTTGCATTCCTAGATTCCTTATAATGAACTCACGGTGAATTTTTAAAGTTGACGCATTACAGTAAGCTTTTTGGACAAACTGCCTTAGTAAAATTCTATGCTAATTGACTGTCTGTGTACGACTTTTGCGTGAGATATTCGAGCCGTTTGTAATCCGACTTTGACTTGGGTTCCTTCATAATAAATGTTCCTTACCATGTCTAGTTTTGATCTGGAAAGTTTTATCCCAAACCAAGCCTTATAAGTATACTGTTCATTGACCCAAAGTCACCTACTGGAAATTTATCCATTCCAGCTAGTCAACTTTGAACTTACGTATTTCTCGATGCATCAAGTATCTTCCAGTACGGTCTTCATGAAACATGTAGTTCTTATTACAAGGTTTCTAAAATGGTATCTTTCAGTCATTTTGGTATTGTGAGTCAAAGTTACGAGCCTCATCGTTAAAATCCCTCGTCAGTTAAGCTAAATCTCCAGAAATCTTTTGTGTCGACTGAAAATATTCTAAGTATAGAAGTCAGTTCAAGAGTTGCCCACTTTGAGACCCTATATCTCCAGAACCACAACTCTTTTGGATCAACTTCCTTCTTAGAACTTACAGTACATGTTTGGAGGTTTCAGAATGTGTCTTTGTGCGGTCATACGTATTTGTAATCGAGAGTTATAGATCGTCAAAGTATGACACTTGGGTTGTTTTAAGCTGTTTTGCTGAAAATTAAACACTTGAAATTTAACTAAGTGTTGAAACTCCCTATGTGAAACATGCCTTATGTGACTAACATGCTATTAATTGATGCATTCATATGATATGTCGCAAGGTACATTAAAGCATTAATAAGATGCACAATTTAGGATAAAACAACAATATGATATTTTTACGGAGCACGTCTTAACGTGAAATATTTGACTAGGTGCTACTACATGATCAATTGATTGTATATCATGCCATGATATACAATCAAGTAGAAATATGGGTTCTAAGACCCGATGGATGTTTCAACTCCAAAACCTCAAAGCCGAGGAATAGATAGGCTAAGCTGGGACTCGTAATCAAAAATCGGTTAGACAATCTACGGTCCGGTGGGCTTCTTATCTTTAAAATGTGGGCCTTTTCTTACCCACTAAAATATGACTTTCTTGTTATTCCAAATGAGTTTATTCTGATGACTTATTTTACAATTGTTATCAAATGTTTCTTGCATTACACCGCCAAAATATTTCGTTTTGTGTATGGATCCTATCTGTTTGCCGGGTAGGGCTGTGGAGATAGTTGGAACTTTATTATGACAAGTTATGTCATTTGGGTCGCACCAACCTTTTAAATGTCGGGTCTGTGCGGATGATAAATGCAGGCTAGGATTGGCGTGAAGGTTGGAACTATCTGTTGTGTTAACATATGCTTGCGTAGAGTGTCTTACATGCGGGATTACGGACCGGTCACGGCGTCGTAGATGGGAGGCCTCCTCTCGATGTTTATTATTTATTATTATGTATTGTGACTATGAGATATGGACCATACACGCGAAAATGCTTGGCAAGCGACTTTCTGACTGAAATGTTTTAGTAAGCACAGGCCTTTTAATTAAAACCCTTGTGACTTACCACGATATTGGCGGCATAATTAAAATTATCAAATGTTTTGGCATAAGTCCACTTGGTACAATCTTGTACTTAGCCACGCATGTTTGTTTTAAATGTGCGGGTTGAGCGGATGATGGATGGGCGGTGTTGAGCAATAGGAATATTGTCATTGAAAAGTTTATACCTTGATAGTACATCGTCATATGTACATATCACATGTTTTCATGCGCAAGAACTTAAGTTATGTACTAAAGTCGAAGAACATGCTTGTCGTATGAATTACTGACTTTTGTTAAGGAGAATTCCCTTGTTTAATTATACTGTTTTAGAGTTGATACCTTCTAAATCCTACTTAGGTTATTTAATGATATATATTGATGTTGGGATATTATACTATGTGATATTAATTTTGTGAATTATTCAAATGGAATATACTAATAAATGACAAACAATATCATATGGATCTTATAAATTTATATTCGGACCATAGTGTATAATAATACACTATATTAATTTAGAAATTTTTTCTAAAGTCATTTAGTATTTTAAGCTAATTATCGAAATTTCGATAATTAAAAGGATTTAAAATCCTTTTAATTCGATTTATTATTAAAATATATGTCTAATTATATTACGGACATATTTCAATTATAAAATTTTATAAACATAGTTTACTATGCTTAAGACAAACGTTGGGTTATTAACGTTTTAAAATCGAAAGTACGATTTTAGTTATTAAGAGGTTTATTTAAATGCAAAGTCATTCATAAGTCCTTGATTTACGTGATAAATCGAGAATGGGACTATCGTTTTTAATCGATCAAAATTCGATTTATAAAGCGAAATAGTAAGATATTACTATTGGAAAGTCAAAATGTTGACTTTGTTGACCGTGTTGACTTCGTTGACTTTTAAAGTCAAGCGTGCGA
Organism: Salvia rosmarinus; assembly: GCA_036937905.1. Classification (NCBI taxonomy): domain Eukaryota; kingdom Viridiplantae; phylum Streptophyta; class Magnoliopsida; order Lamiales; family Lamiaceae; genus Salvia; species Salvia rosmarinus. The sequence goes on from JAODLM010000601.1 coordinate 189,196, forward strand.
TTATCGTTCGATAAATACGCTAATACGTAAGATGTGCTAATTGAGTATAATACCTCATTAGCGAAAAGGATTTCACAAATGAAATCTTTATATCGAGAAAGCGTGCTCATACGTTAAAGCGTTTAAGCGGGGCGTTAAACGAAAATAGTTGAGCGTATCTCGAGGCGAGAATAATTGATTAAATAACGTATTTGAAAGCATATCGAATTCATTTGAGGAATTCAATTCACGTCGATATAAAATATCGAAGTTATCTTTTGAAAGTCTCGAAAGACTTGAGCGACGTACTAAAACCTCGCTTTTTCATAAAGGTGTGGACGCAAACGCGGCAACGGGATTCTGACGTACGAACAAACCTAGGACTCGATTTACAACGAACCATAGTCCAGGTGGGCTTCTTTTCTTACCTCACTAATGTGGGCTTCTTATCTTCAAAATGTGGGCCTTTTCTTACCCCACTAAAATGTGACCTTACTGTTATTTCAAATGAGTTTATTTACAGTACTTATTCTACAACTGTTATCAAATGTTTTATCGCATTTCACCAAAAAATATTTCGTTTGTGTATGGATCCTATCTGTTATGCCGGGTAGAAATGTGGAGATAGTTGGAACTTTATTATATCAATTGTCATTTGGGTCGCGCCCACCTTTTAATGTCGGGTCTGTCTTGGGATGATAAATGCCTGGCTAGGATTGGCGTGAAGGTTGGAACTATACGCTGTGTTAACATATGCTTGTAGAGAGTGACTGTGTGCTGTACGGGATTACGGCCGGTCACGGCATCATAGATGGGAGGCCTCCCTCTCGACGTTTAATTTTAATTACTGTTATGAATCGTTACCATGAGATACGGACCATACACACCAAGAAAATGCTCGGCCGAGCTATGTTTACGAACTGAAAATGATTTGGTAAGCACAAGGCATTTTTAACTAAAACCCTTGTGACTTACTCGATATTGGCAGCGTAATTCAAATATTATCAAATGTTTTCGGCATGAGTCCACTGAGTGCAATTTCTTGTACTTAGCCCTGCATGTTTGTTTTTAAATGTGCAGGTTGAGCTCTGATGGTGATGATGGAGGCTGTGTTGAGGAGTCCCGTGTCCTTGACTGTTTATTTAGGATTTGGTTTTCGCCTTGAATACATATCATCATATATGTATTCACACACTTTCCGCTGCTAAACCCTGAACTCTTTTACATTATGCTTACTGTTTTGAACTATTGAGGTCCATCAGATCACTGTTTAATCCTTGGGTCTGATGGCCTAAACCTTTTGAATTATTGAGATATTATCTTATGCCATATTATGCATGCTAGTTTATAACCAATGTGGTCTCTTATCTTAGTCAATTTGTCCTATAATACTATTCCTAGTATTAGTCACCCTCTGAGCCGGGTCATCCGGTGGGGGTGTGACAGTGGTATCAGAGCATTGTTGCTCTTTGTAAACCCAAATTCCTTTTTATTCTAAGTCTAGGTCGAGTCACTGGACTTCTAGTAACCTACTGACTCCCCTCAACACTCCATCACATCGAGCTCAACCGGGAAAAAGGTAACTGCATTTCTTTCTCAAAACCATGAAATGGAAATTTTTACATGTTGAGCAAGTTGGAAGAACTTTTGAAAGATTTGGTTATTATGAAAATTTTTATGATGAAAATAAAAGTTTAGCAAGAAATTTTTGTTTCCAAAATACCTTTAGTTGAACTAATGCAAGTACTCGAGTATTGATATGAAAGTACATGGTGATACTAGTTGAATGATCAACATGGGATGAATGAATCCATTTTGATATGCATATGAGTTGATTATGATTGTTATGTTGAAATCGTATTTCAAAATTTTCAATTGAGACCTTATTCCAACTTTCGAAATTTTGTTTATGATGAGCGATATGTTATCATAAGGCGAACCTATACTCTAAGGAGCATGTTCATATATCGTGAAAGAACATAGAAGTGCGAACTTCTTTCTCCTTACGAGAACAAAGAGCGATAGGAAGAATGAAAGTGATGATGGCCTCGAGCTCGAGCGGCGAAAGGCGGCGAGAAGGATGAACAAGGCGACCTCGACCTTAAAGATGAGCAGCGTCGACACTTCATCACTACTTGACATGAGTGAGCATCGACACAAATCATGACATGGGCGTCACTTACGGCTTTAGGATGTTCAGCCTCAACTTAAAAACCCGAAAATGGTAGACGTGTTACGTCGACATACGTCTCGATTTACATTTTGGCACGATCGCGCAAATTTCCTGCACTGTGCAGTAAATTTGTTTTAGCTAGATCTCTCTCGTTAGGACTCCGATTTACGCATGGTTTTCACCTGCGTACTCCCCTAATTCTGTCTCCAGAATACGATAGAGTCCGTTGAACTCTAGTTCGAGTGTTTGGTATAGGATAAGGATCTCGTAGCATATATTAAGATGTTATTGGCTTATGTATACGTTTGGGTAAGACTAAGAAGGTAAGTTGTGGTATGTATTGTGCATTATGATGTTGCCTACCTTATAGATTTGCTTGACCCTTACCTAGTTGCTTCACGTTATGTTTAAGTTATCCTTGCACTTTTGAGATGGCGATAGTTGACTTATGTTAGTTTTGTTTGTGACGGATGGAGGATGAGATATCTCGCGAGGAGGAGGATTGGACCACACCCCACCCCGGAGGAGGAGGTGAGTATTTATCGCTCGGTGGATGTCTGTTGGGGAAGACTTGGGTGAGTTTTGGCATATTACCTCCGCGCTTTGGAGAGCGCCCGAGCCCAGGCGTGGCTGATTATGACGGCATCCAGCGCCTTCTAGCGATACTCCCTGCACACAGGATGGATATGCCCGAGAGATATCGGGAATTACATCTACCGGGCGATGGGCGGCTACGACTTGGTGGGAGACCTACCTAGATTTGTAAGTCACACGACTTACGTGTACAACATTTATGAGGTAGCACGAGAGGACCCTACCTCCTCCCAGAGAGTATACAGGCGGGATGAGTCGCTAGTGGCTATACACGAGGTTCCGAGGCAGATTGACCCGGTCGTGCCTCCATTTCTTTTGACGAGGAAGGCATGCCCGCTTAGAGAGGCGGCATGCCTAGAAACCTTGGGAGAGCTCAGTATTCCCACCCTTACATGTTGGACACCCGTCGTCCACGGTACCACCTCCACCAACTATGGTCCCAGCCGTACCACCGTCGAGCACTTGGTCGGACGGCACGGATGAGGGTAACGAGATGTCGCAGATGGCTACGGCCCGATCCGCCACGACTACGAGCATCGGGTGAATCGACGACGCTTTTAACCCCATGCGAGACATACCGATGGTGGAAGCGATGGGCGGGACCATCGAGGACTACCCGCATGGATATTTCGATAGCGAGGACGACTCGAGGAGGAGGAAGATCCCGGGAGGGCGAGACGGTGGGAAGATGCATGATGTAGACCATCGGATGAAGCTTAAGGATATATTTTTTTTGTGTTTAAGCTTGTTGTTTTCCTTTTCCTATGTTTAAATTTTGTGATGGATTTAGAAACCTTAACTTTTGGAAGGCCGTGTGGGCGGGACTTATGTTTTATTTAACTTTTGTACAATCGTTGGTATTGAACATCACACTTTATGGCGTAAATTTTGGATATATATACATGACCACGATAGGGCTTTTATGCAAGTTATGTTTGTTAAGAGTGATATATTACATTTAGAATCGTTTTACAATAAGGCCATAATAGTGTTGGTGTATGTTGGGTTGTGAAAAGAATAAGTGCCTAATGATTACTTGTTTTCTATAGCAGCATGCCTCCGAGAAGAAATCCGGAGCAAGAACCCAGAGGTCGAGGTCGGGGAAGGCCGAGAGGAAGGGGTAGGATCCCCGAGCAAGAGCCAGAAGATATTCCCCAACCACCACCTCCACCTCAACCCGATCGCAGGATCGAAGAAATGTTTCTAAGACAGAACCCTCCTGTCTTTAACGGGAAAGGCAACCCGGAAGAAGCCGAACAATGGGTTAGGGCCATTGAACGGATTTTTACCTTCTTAAGATGCACGGCACAGGAAAGGCTGTCGTGTGTTACCTTCCAGCTGATAGGACCAGCTGACTTCTGGTGGGAGGCCAGAAAGAAGACCTTCACTGCTGAGCAACTGGAGGAGTTCTCATGGGAGGACTTCAAGAGGGAGCTGTATGAGAAGTACATCCCTAAAAGCTATAAGAGGAAGAAGGGCGAGAATTTTCTGCTAAAACAAGAAAGGATGACTGTGACCGACTATGATCGCACTTTCTGCGAGATGTCGAGATATGCACCAGAACTGGTGGACACCGACTTGAAAATGTCGGAAAAGTTCAGGTCAGGGCTAAGAATGGAGATACGCATGTCTCTTGCCAGCCATGGAGACCTATCCTACACTGAAGCTCTCGCACGAGCTTTAGATATTGAGGCGGCCATGACCGAGAATAAGTCGGTGTCGTCTCGGACACACAATCGTTGGATAGAGGAAAAGGAAATGGGAACCCAACAGCGGGAATAACAACAGCGGGAGCTATGGGGCCTTAGTCATGGCGCCCGTGGCAGAAGCAGCGCGCCACAAGGACAAAGGCGGAAGAGCGACTTATGCTCCACCGGCAAGGGACCACGAGGAACAGTTGAGGGCCCTCAATGCCCTAGATGCCATAGAGCACACAAGGGTGTGTGCACGACAAGCGTGGTGGTGTTACAAGTGCGGGGCAAGCGGGCATTCGCCACAATTGCCCGGTGTCACGTTCGGATATAAGGCCGAACCAACGGGCAATGCTCGGCCATTAAGGGCTATCTGACTTCAACCCGGCCGCCGCGGCGGTTCCATTAACCCGGCAACTCGGTGGCAACAACCCCGGTGGTGCAACTCAGCAACCACAATGGCGGCGGCAACAACCCGCAAATCAATGGCAGCGATGGCGGCAACCACCGGCAACAGCGGGCGGCAACCACCGATCCAGCGTCGGCGGCGGCAACAACAAGCGAGCAACGGCGCGAATCAACCAGGACCAGCGCCCGTCGGCCTCGGCCGGCTCGGGCTAGAGCCTACATACTGCATAGGAGGCGAGCGAACAAAACCAGGAAACTTGGCGGTATGGGAGTTCTCCTCAACCTACACCATTATAGTATTGTTCGATCTGGGTGCTTCGCATTCTTTTATTGCAAAATCATGCGTGAAATCTTTGGGCCTTAGGTGCGAAAAGTCAAGCCGGGATATGAGAATCTCATCGCCTATAGGAGGATTATGGTACGTTACACACTTTTGCTCGAACTAGAGTTGACATTAGGATCACTTAAGGTTCTGGCTAACAATCTAAACATAATACCCATGGACGATGTAGACATAATCCTAGGAATGGACTGGTTAGCTAAGAATCATTCCACGATTCTCTGTAAGGAAAGGAAAATTTCGTTTCACTTTCCTGGACAAGAAGCTACGCATTTCCACGGGATCAGCATGGGGAGAAGGATTCCGATCGTATCGGCACTACAAGCTAAGAGGATGATGAACCAGAAGGGATGCCATGCATTCCTTGTTTATTTAAACGAAGAGGATAAACCCGAAGCACGGGTAGAAGACATTGAAGTTGTCCAAGAATTTTCGGACGTATTCCCCGAGAATCTACCAGGACTGCCTCCCGATAGACAACTAGAGTTTACCATCGACTTGGAGCCCGGATCAGCCCGAGTGTCGAAGGCGCCCTATAGGATGGCCCCAAAGGAACTGGAAGGCGAAAATCAAATCCAAGAGCTTTTGGATCTAGGATTCATTAGGCGAGTGTTTCACCTTGGGGCCTTTGTTTTGTTTGTTAAGAAGAAGGATGGTTCTTTGAGGATGTGCATCGATTATAGAAGCTAAATAAGATGACACTAAAGAACAAATACCCTTTACCTAGAATTGATGACTGTTTGACCAATTCGAGGCGGGTGTATTCTCGAAAATTGATCTTAAGTCGGGATACCATCAGTGAAAATCGACTGAAGATGTACCTAAGACTGCATTCCGAACCAGATATGGCCACTATGAGTTCATAGTTATGCCATTCGGATTAACCAATGCACCAGCCGTATTCATGGACCTCATGAACAGAGTATTTCATCCATTTCTGGATAAATTTGTTTTGGTCTTCATAGATGATATCCTTATTTACTCAAAGAATGAAGAGGATCATAGGGAACATCTGACGGTTTTGCAAACCACGAGGCGAAAGACTCTTTGCTAAGTTTAGCAAATGTGAGTTTTGGCTGAAGGAAGTTATGTTCCTTGGACACATCGTGTCTGCTGAAGGTATAAAAGTAGATCCAGCCAAAGTAGAGGCCGTGCAAGAATGGAAATCACCAAGGACTCAGCACGAGATCAGAAGTTTCCTAGGATTAGCTGGTTACTATAGGAGATTCATCGAAGGATTCTCCAAAATTGCAAGGCCAATAACCCAGCTACTTCGGAAGGGAATCAAGTTCAATTGGATGATGAGTGCGAGGCAGTTTCCAAATACTCGAGGAAAAATTGACAAGTGCACGGTTCTAGCGGTTCGAGAGCGGACAAGGGTATGTGGTCTATCTGAGACGCATCTAAGGCGGGTGGGTTGTGTTTGATGCAAGAAGGAAAAGTGATAGCTTATGCATCCAAGAACTCGGACCCACGTGAACTACCCAACCCACGATTTGGAATTAGCGGTTGTAGTTCATGCACCGAAAATTTGGAGACACCATCTCTATGGTGTGAGATGTGAGATCTTCACGGACCACAAAGTTTGAAGTATTTCTTGAACAACGAGATTTGAATATGAGACAAAGAAGATGGCTTGAATTAGTAAAGATTACGACCGTGGTATTAACTATCACCGGGCAAAGCGAATGTAGTAGTGGCCGCTTGAGTCGTAAAAGCCATACCAAGTTAGGATGTCTCTTCATACATGAGAGAAAAACTCGTTGAAGAGTTTGGAAGAATGAGGATTGAGCTGGTTGAACCACCGAGACAATTGTGAAATTGTCGCTACACTCACACCGACATCGATCTAAGAAAAGAATTGTCGAGAGACAAAGGATGGAGGAAAAGTTAGAAAAGATCGAGAAAGAGGATAAGGTCGGAGGATTTAAGAATTTCAAGAGGCGCGGATAACGCCTTATTGTTTGAAGGTAGGATATCGTCCCTGACGGCGCTTGAGCTTCAAATGAAATCTGAGTGAGGCTCACGATACCCTACACCGCCCACCCAGGCGGTGCTAAATGTACAGAGACACGAGGAAAAATTTTGGTGGGAAGGCGTGAAGCGAGACATAGCATCTTTAGTAGAAACATGTCTTGTTTGCCAGCAGTGAAGCGTTACATCAACGACCTTACGGAAAGTTGCAACCATTGGAAATCCACAGTGGAAATGGGACGATATAACGATGGATTTCGTTACAAGCTTACCCAAATCGAAAAGAGGAAACACAGCCATATGGGTAATTGTGGATAGACTTACCAAGAGTGCCCACTTTCACCTATTCAAAGCACTTATGGATCGATAAGTTGGCCCGGTATGCGTTAAGGAAATTATCACGATTACATGGAGTGCAAAATCTATTACCTCGATCGAGACTCCAAATTCACATCCAGTTAGGATTAGCTTGCGAGAGAATTGGGTACTAAACTCGATTTCGATCGGCATTTCATCCACAAACGATGGGCGATCGGAAAGAAACGATCAAGCGTTAGAGGATATGCTTAGAACGGTAATATTGGACCAAGGTGCAAAATGGGAAGATATTTTACCTCGATTGAGTTTGCTACAACAATAGCTACCAGCGACGATCGGCATGGCCCCATCTGAAGCCTTGTATGGCAAAAGTGTAGATCACCGCTTTATTGGGATGAAGTCGGTGAGAGAAAAGTTATAGGGCACGATGCGGTGAGCGAGATGATCGAGATCGTCCGACAAATTAGGATGAGAATCAAAGAGGCTCGAGATGGCAAAAATCTTACGCGATACGCGTGAATCCGAACTACGATTTGAAGATGGAGACAAAGTGTTTCTTAAGGTCTCTCCATCAAAGGGATCGTCGATTCGGACTAAAGGGAAGTTGAGACCTCGCTTTATAGGACCATATGAGATCTAGAGATGATAGGTCCGATGGCTTATAGGTTGGCTCTTCCGCAAACCTGGGGAATGTGCATAATGTTTTCACGTGTCGCATTGCGAAAATCGTTCAAGATCCTAAGCACGTGATCCACCAAGGCGGCGTGATTCTCAAGCCCGACATGAGCTACGAAGAGGAACCAATGGCAATCCTCGACTATAAAGTCCAACGACTACAGACAAGTCGATTCCGTTAGTCAGTCTTGTGGAGACACCACGGACAAGAAGAAGCCACGTGGGAACTTGAAGAAGCGATAAAGAATGATACCCGATTTGTTTTTCTAAAGGTATACAAATTTTGGGACGAAATTTTTTAAATGAGGGGTGGAATGTAATATTCGAAAAGCGAACATCGATTACGGTATTCTAAACCCGTAATTAGGGTTTTATCGTATATAAATTTTTACGACATCGAATATTGTGATTTCGATACGATATCGTTATAAAGAATTCTTTTATAATTCACTAAGGATTGTGAATTACGGAAATGAAATTTATGAAATGATACGACGATATTATTTTAACGTCGAATCGCGTGTCGAGCGTCGGCATTTTATGGAAATCTACGAGGCGTAAAGCTTGGAATTAATTTCCATCTTAATTCCTTTATTAAAGGAATATATTTATAAAGTAAGTACGAGCTTACTACGACCATTTTGAGATGAGTCGATTTTGAGCGTTTGAGGCGTTTTGAGCGTCGGCGTCTGAGGCGTTTTGTAAAATGAGTTTAATGCTCGAAAATTATAATAATTAATTTCCTATTATTATTTTATATAATTACAGTATTATTAATTATTAAAATCAAATTTTCAGTTATTAAAATTCGATATTTTGGTATTGAATTTTTGAAAACCTTAAGTTTATAAACTATGGTTTTCACATGAAATGATACCATTAAATTATCATATGGTATCTAAACTATATGTTATAATATATATGAGTATTATTAAGCTATGAAATAAGTTTTGGAGCATTAAAACTCGATATTGCTTATTTATAATTTTGAAACCCAATCTTTAAAATTAGGGTTTCATATGCATAAATTAATGCTATAATTTTATCCTATGCTATTATTTAATATCTAAATCATATATTATGATGCATATGTGTATTTTGATCGAATTGGGCATGAGTATCAATAATAGGTGTGATGTACATTTTATTCCTATTTTTCCTAATTTTTTCGGTAATTTCGAATAAGTGCTATATGTTGGATTTAATTATTTTAATGGCTTGTATTATATATCTATAATCATGTATGAGATATATAATGTATTAATGTGTAAAAAAAATTAAATCCACCCTTAAACACCTAATATCATGACCACACCATGAGACAAGATGAGTTCCACCTTTTTTGGACGATGCATGGGCACCCTTTTATCTAGCTAATCATCACTATAATCCTCATTATTTGCTGCAGATTTTCTCCCATTTGTTGGCTAAAAATCGAGAGTGAGAGAGAGATATAGGATAGGGATCCTCTTCTCTTCTTCTCCTCACTTCACACTCCACACTCCATCAAACTCTCATCACTCTCAAAAACTCCATCCTCTCCAAAACTTGACCAAAACCGAGACACTTCCCCATTTTCGAAAGCTTCATCTCTTCTTCTTCTTCATTTCTTCTCCCAAACCTTGATACCATATAGTGTTCTTGTGATCATATATCATTTCAAAGGTAAACATGACACCATAGCTTCGATTTTATCTTCCTTGTTCAAAATTTCGAACATGGGTATATATATATCTATGTGTGTTTGAATGTCATATATGTATGTTCATATGTTTTAAATGTTCTTATGCATGAGATATGTTTATTGTTGTTGATTGATGGTTTATTTCAAATATATGTGAATATATATGCTTGAATAATCATATGGTGTTATATATTAAATATATGAATAGATCTAGTGTTTGTTCATGATTTTGAACCATATGACATGTTGAAATAATTTTGAAAACTTTATAAATAGCAAAGGGTGACCGATTACTTCATGAATATTTTAGTGATGGATTATTGTTTATTATCATGTTTATAATCCATGGTTTTAGTTTGAAAAAATTTAGGAAACCACAGGTATTTTTATTTAAAATACCGTGAGCTATTTTTAAAATGTACCATGGTGTATAAATTTTATTTTAAGCTTGTAATGCCATATTAATGCTTTAATGTATTGTTTATATGTTATATGATTTATCTAGAATTTTTGGAAATCATATGTTAAATTTTAGTAAAATACCGTGAGCATATATGTACATATTTGTTAGTGTATGATTTTATTTTGATCATACAATGGTATATTAATGCTTATATATATTGTTTATGTATTGTGTGATTTTGTTGGAATTTTGGAAATCAAATACTAAATTGAATCAAAAAACCAAGGGCTATTACTCAACAATGGTGATGATTTAATTTGGTTTTGATGAATGTTTTAATGTTATAATGTTGTATTATAATGTATAAACATAGTGTATAATTGTTAGAATTTTGAAAATCAAATGCCTAATTTAAATCTAAAAACCGAGAGCACTATGTGCATAAGGTGATGATTTAATTTGTTTTGATGATTAAATGATGTTATAATGTTATACTATAGTATATAAACATAGTATATAATTGTTAGAATTTTGAAAACCAAATACTAATTAAAATCGAAAAAGCGAGAGCTTACAAGCTCATATGGTGACGATTTAAATTAGTTTGGTTGATATTATGATGTTCTGATGTTATAATACAATGTTTAATCATGTTGTGATTTAATTAGAATTTTAGAAATTGTTTGATAATTATTGGGTAATTAAATTGAAATTGCCGTGAATATTGTTATATATTGTGGAATGAATGCTTATGATGGACTATAGGTTATATTAATGATGTATGTTGATGTTGGGATATTATACTATGTGTATATTAATTTTGGGAATTTTTGGATAATTATTCCATATTATATGGAATTACCGAAATGTATATATGTAAATATACTAATAAATGACAAACAATATCATATGGATCTTATAAATTTATATTCTGGACCATAGTGTATAATAATACACTATATTAATTTAGAAAAATTTTCAAAAGTCATTTAGTATTTTTAGGCTAATTATCGAAATTTTAGATAATTAAAAAGGATTTTAAAATCCTTTTTAATTCAGTTTATTATTAAAATATATGTCTAATTATATTCTGGACATATTTCGAATTATAAAAATTTTATAAACATCGTCTTCTATGCTTAAGACAAACGTTAGGTTATTAACGTTTTAAAATCGAAAGTACGCGCTTTTAGTTATTAAAAGTTTATTTAAATGCAAAGTCATTCATAAGTCCTTGATTTACGTGATAAATCAAGAAATGGGACTATCGTTTTCAATCGATCAAATTCGATTTATAAAACGAAATAGTAAGAAATTACTATTTGAAAGTCAAAATGTTGACTTTGTTGACCGTGTTGACTTCGTTGACTTTTAAAGTCAAACGTGCGATTATCGTTCGATAAATCGCTAATACGGCGTAAGATGTGCTAATTGAGTATAATACCTCATTAGCAAGAAAGGATTTCACAAATGAAATCTTTATATCGAAAACGTGCTCATCGTTAAAGCGTTTAAGTCGGGCGTTAAGCGAAATAGTTGAGCGTATCTCGGGCGAGAATAATTCAATTAAATAACGTATTTCAAAGCATATCGAATTCATTGGAGGAATTCAATTCACGTCGATATAAAATATCGAAGTTATCTTTTGAAAGTCTCGAAAGACTTGAGCGACGTACTAAAACCTCGCTTTTTCATAAAGGTGTGGACGCAAACGCGGCAACGGGATTCTGACGTACGAACAAACCTAGGACTCGATTTACAACGAACCATAGTCCAGGTGGGCTCCTTTTCTTACCTCACTAATGTGGGCTTCTTATCTTCAAAATGTGGGCCTTTTCTTACCCCACTAAAATGTGACCTTACTGTTATTTCAAATGAGTTTATTTACAGTACTTATTCTACAACCATATCAAATTATTTACCGCATTTCACCAAAATATTTTGTTTTGTGTATGGATCCTATCTGTTATGCCGGGTAGGGCTGTGGAGATAGTTGGAACTTTATTATATTATATCATTTGGGTCGCACCAACCTTTTAATGTCGGGTCTGTCTTGGGATGATAAATGCACAGCTAGGATTGGCGTGAAGGTTGGAACTATACGCTATGTTAACATATGCTTGTAGAGAGTGATGTGTCTTTGTGCGGGATTACGGCGGTCACGGCATCATAGATGGGAGGCCTCCTCTCGGCGTTTAATTTTAATTATTATTATGATGATCGTTACCATGAGATACGGACCATACACACCAAGAAAATGCTCGGCGAGCTATGTTTACTTAAAATGATTTGGTAAGCCTGAGGCATTTTAACTAAAACCCTTGTGACTTACTCGATATTGGCGGTAATTCAAATATTATCAAATGTTTTCGGCATGAGTCCACCGAGTGCAATTTCTTGTACTTAGCCTGCATGTTTGTTTTAAATGTGCGGGTTGAGCTCGATGGTGATGATGGAGGTGTGTTGAGGAGTCCGTGTCCTCGATTGTTTATTTAGGATTTGGTTTTACCTTGAATACATATCATCATATATGTATTCACACACTTTCATTGCTAAACCTCGAACTCTTTTACATTATGCTTCTTGTTTGAACTATTGAGGTCCATCGATCACTTGTTTAATCCTTGGGTCCGATGGCTAAACCTTTTGAATTATTGAGATATTATCTTATGCCATATTATGCATGCTAGTTTATAACTAAGGTGGTCTCTTATCTTAGTCATTTTGTCCTATAATACTATTCCTAGTATTAGTCACCCTCTAGACCGGGCTACCCAGAGTGGGGGCGTGACACTAGAATTTTGAAAACCAAATGCTTAAAATTTTGAGAATATCGTGAGCTTATTGGTTTGATACCTTGGTGTGTGATTTTTATTTTGATCATACAATGGTATATTAATGCTTTAGTATATTGATTATGTGATGTATGATTTTGTTGGAATTTTTGGAGATCAAATGTTAATTTAAATCAAAAAAACCGAAGAGCTATTGCTCAATATGGTGATGATTTAATTTGGTTTTGATGAATGTTACTATGTTATATTGTTAAATTATGATATATAAACATAGTGTATAATTGTTAGAATTTTTGGAAATCAAATACCAAATATTATCAAAAAAGCCGTGAGCTTTGAAGCTCTTTAAGGTGATGATTTAATTGGTTTTAATGAATGTTATTATGTTATAATGTTATACTATAGTATATAACCATAGTGTAATTTTTGGAAACCAATTACCTATTGAAAATCAAAGAAGCCGAGAGCTAAGGCTCCATATGGTGATGATTTCGATTAGATTGGTTGATGTTATGATGTTACAATGTTATAATATAATGTTTAATCATGTTATAATTTAATTAGAATTTTTGAGAATTGTTTGATAATTGTTTGGTATTTATTTCGAAAATACCGTGAGTATTGTGAATTTATTCCTTGATGAGTGGTTATGATGGACTATAGGCTATAATTGTGACATATATTGATATTGGGACATTATACTAAGTGTATATCAATTTTGGGAATTTTGGACAATTATTCCATAATTAATGGAATTACCGAATATATATATATATATATATATATATATATATATATATAATAAAATGCCAAACAATATCATATGGATGATATTAATTTTATTCTGGACCATAGTGTATAATAATACACTATATTAATTTAGAAAAATTTTAAAAATCATTTGGTAATTTTTAAATAATTACCGAGAATTTTCGAAATATTATAAGGATTTTAAATCCTTTTTAATTCAGTTTATTAATAAAATTATATGTCTAATAATTATTTTAGACATATTTTTTTATTTTATAAAATTTTATAAACATATATTACTATGTTTAAGACAAACGTTTTATTTAATAACGTTTTTAATCGAAAATATACGTTTTACTTATAAAAAGGATTAATATTGTGAAAATTATTTATAAGTCCTTTGATTTACGTGACAAATCGAGAAATAGGACTTTACGAATTTAAATCGATCAAAAATCGATTTATAAAAGGAAATAGTAAGAAATTACTATTTAAAAGTCAAATTGTTGACTTCGTTCACTTTTAAAGTCAAACGTACGATTATACGTTCGATAAATACGCGAATACACGTAAGACGTACTGATTGAGTAAGATACCTCAATAGTACGAAAAGATTTCACAAATGAAATCCTTATATCGGGAAACGTAAGAATACGTTGAACGTTTAAACCGGAAGGGTTAAACCGAAATAGTTGAACGTGTCTCGAAGGACGAGAACAGTTCAATCATTTACGTATTTGAAAACATATTGAATTCGTTAAGAAATTCAATTTACATCGATATAGAATATCGAAGTTATCTTAGACTTTGAGAGTCTCGATAAGCGTGAACGACATACTTAAATATCGCTTTTACGTAAAGGTGTGGACGCGAACGAGACGATCGGGCACTGACAAGCAAACAAACCTAGGACTCAATTTACGACGAACCATAGTCTAGGTGGGCTTACTTTTCAAACGAATGTGACTTCACTATTCCTCCAAAATGAATTTATTTAAAGTACTTACTCTTCAACTGTTGATAAATGTTTTACAACATTACCTGCCAAAATATTTCTGTTTTGTGTATGGATCCTATCTATTATGCATGGTGTGATGGTTGGATGACATGATATGAAATGTCATTTGTTGGGTCGCGCCCAACCTTTTTATGAAATCGATATCGGGTCCTATGCCGGAGGGTAAATACCTGGCTGAGGCTAACGTGTACACCTGAACGTGACTGTGTGTTGTATGGGTAACGGCGGTTACGGCGTCGTGAAGGAGGCCTCACTCGACGTTTGATCTTTGATATTGTGATGAGATGGGATTATGGGATATGGATCATACACACCAAGAAAAATGCTCGGCGGCGATGTTCTGAACCGAAAATGTTTTAGTAAGCACAAGGCATTTCAACTAAAACCCTTGTGACTTACCATGATATTGGCAGTGTAATTAAAATTATCAAATGTTTTCGGCATGAGTCCACTGAGTGCATTATTTGTACTTAGCCCTGCATATTTGTTTTTAAATGTGCAGGTTGAGCTCTGATGATGGTGATGGGGGAAGTGTTGAGAAGTCCGATGTCCTTTACCGTTTTACTTAGAATTTGTGGTTTCACCTTGAATACATATCTTCATATATGTATTCACACACTTTCCGCTGCAATCTCTGAACTCTTTTATGTTATTTATGATGTTATGAACTATTGAGGTCCATCAGATCAGTGTTAAGTCTTTGGGTCTGATGGCCTAAACCATTTGAATTGTTATGATATCATTTTATGTTATGTCAAGCATGCTAGTTTACAATTGATACGTATCTTTATCTTAGCCGTTTTGTCCTAAAATACTATTCCTAGTATTAGTCACCCTCCAGTCCGGGTTATCCGGAGTGGGGACGTGACAGAGTGGTATCAGAGCACTGTTGCTCTTTGAAAACCCGAATTCTTTCAAAATCTAAGTCTAGATCGAGTCACTGGACTTCTAGAAATCTACTGACTCCTTTCAACACTCCATCACATCGAGCTCAACCGGTAAAAAGGTAACTGATTTCTTTCTCAAACTCATGAAATGAAGAGTTTTGAGTGATGAGCAAGTTGAAAGGGTTTTTGAAAGAAAATGGAAAAGTTATTTTTGGGAGGAAGGTTATGATATTATGGAAGTACATGGTGGTACTAAGTTGAATGATCAACATGGAATGGATGAATTCATTTTGCTATACATGTATGAGTTGACTATGAGTATCGTTTTGAAACTTTACTTTTAAGTTCTCAAGTTAGACTTCATTTTCAAACTCAAAACTTTGTTTTCGATGAACGATATGATATCACAAGAAGAACCTAGACGCTAAGGAGCTTGCTCACGTATCGTGAAAGAACACAGAAGTATGAACTTCTTATCCCTTACGAGAACAAAAGAACGATATGGAGAATGAAAGTGATGATAGCCACGAACTCAAACGACGAAGACAAACGTAAGGATGAACGAGGACGACATCAACCTTGGGAAGAACGACGCCGACATTTCATCACCACTTCGACATGAGTGACCGTCGACATGGATCATGACGTGAACATCAATTACGGCTTCAGAATGTTCAGCCTCAACCTAAAGACGTGGATATCATAGTCGTATTACATCGACATACGCCTTGAGTTACATTTTGATACGATCGCGCAAATTTCCTGCATTGCGTAGTAAATTTGTTTTAGCTAGATCTCTTTTGTTAGGACTCCGAATTACGCATGGTTTTCACCTGCGTACTCCTAACGCCCTAATCTTCATTTGTTATGAAGAACAGAATCCCTAATTCTGTATCCAGAATACGCTAGAGTCCGTTGAAATTTAGTTCAAGTGTTTGGTATAAGACAAGGATCTCATAGCATAGCCTATATATTAAGGCATTGTTAGATTATATGTATACGTTGGGTAAGAGTAAGAAGGTAAGTTGTGATATGTGTTGTACCTTATGATGTTGCCCACCTTATAGATTGTTTAGTTTTAACCTAGTTGCTTCTCGTTGTACTTAAGTTATCCTTTCTGCTTTTGAGATGGCGATAATTGACTTATGTTAGTTTTGATCGTGACAGATGGAGGGGATGCGATATATTGCTAGGAGGAGGATTGGACCACACCCTACCCCCGAGGAGGTGATGAGTATTTACCGTGCAAAATGGATGTGTTGCGGAGAGGACTTGGGCGAGTTTACGCCATATTATCTCGCCTTTGGAGGCGCCCGAGCCCATGGCGCGATCCGACTATGATGGCATCCAAGGTGCCTTCTGCCTATACTCCCTGCATTTGGGAAGATTACGCGAGAGATATCGGGGATTATATATACGGGTAGTTGGCGCTCGACGATAGGAGACACCTGCCAGTTCGTAAGTCATCGACTTATGACTACAAGATATTCTGAGAGCGCGGGGAGCCTATCTCCTCCACCGGAGTACACTGGCGGGATGAGTCGCGAATGGCTATATATTGAGGTCCCGAGGTAGATCGACCTGATACCTCCGCATCGATTCGGCGAGGCGGGCCCGCTCGCTTGGAAGGCGGCCGCCCGAGAGCGTTGGGAGAGCCTGTGTTCCTCCTCACAGTAGGACACCCGTCGTCCACCGCTAGCACCTCCACCGCCTATGGCCCCACCCGCACCACCCGTCGAGCACTTCCGCGGGACAGCAGCGGATGAGGTATGAGCACCTCGGATGGTTATAGCCCGATCCGTTATACCTACAAACCGATCCGCCTTGACTACGAGCTCTATGGCGATGACGACTTCAATCCCATGCGTGACATACCGATGATGGGAAATGGCGGGCAGTAATCATCTAGGGCACGTGCCGCGAGGACGATTCGGCGGTGAGGACGATTAGAAGAGAGAAGACCCAGGAGGACGATCGGTGGGAAGATGCACGATGCGGGCATTTGATGAAGCTTAAATAGATTTTGTTATAATTAAACTTATGTTGTTTTTCCCTTTCTATGTTTGGTTTGATGGAACTAGAACCTCGACTTTTTGGAAGGCGCGTGGTAGGGATTCATATTTTGTTTTATGACTTTTGGTTTTGAACATCCCGCTCAAAGAAAATTTTGAAGATATATATATGACCACGAATAGGCTTTTGAGGTACATTGTGTATGTTAAGGGTGAAATGTTTTGTTTAGAAATCGTTTTGCAATGAGGCTATGATAGTATTATGTATGTTAAGCTATGGAAGGAAAAGTGTTTGATGATTATCTGTTTTATATAGCGTAATGCCTCTAGAAGAGATCCGAACAAGAACCCGAGGCGGAGGACGGGGAAGACCTGGGGGCGAGGTAGAATCCCGAACAAGAAGTCAAGACATTCCCCAACCACTACCTCCACCTCAACCCGATCGCGGGATCGAGGAGCTATTCCTAAGGCAGAACCCACCTACCTTTAATGGGAAAGGCAACCCAGAAGAAGCCAAACAATGGGTGAGACCCATCGAACAAATCTTTAATTTTCCGAGATGCTCGCACAGGAGCGATCGTCTGTGTAGCTTTCAATGAAATGGACCAGATTTACGGTGGGAGGCCGGAAAAAGATTTTCTTGCCGAACAACTAGAAGAGTTCTCATGGGAGGACTTTAAGAGGAGTCAGTATGAAATACATACCCAAGAGCTATAGAAAGAGAAAGGAGCAGAATTTTTCCCTGAAGCAAGAGAAGTTGTCTGTGACCGACTATGATCGCGCTTTCTGCGAGATGTCGAGGTATGCACCAGAGCAGGTAGACACCGACTTGAAAATGTCGGAAAAGTTTAGGTCAGGTCCGAGGATGGAGATACGGATGTCTCTTGCCGCCATGGAGACCGACTTACATCAAGCTCTTGCACGAGCTTTAGCTATTGAGGCAGCAATGTCCGACGATAACTCAGTGTCGGCTCAGACACACAACGCTACGGACAAAGAAAAAGGGAAGTGGGAACCGAATCGCGGCAATAATAGCAGGGGAGGCTATGAGAACGCAAACCACAAGCGACCCTGGCAAGGAACCGGGCACGCCTGAGGCGAGTGGAAAAGGCGCTTTGCTCCTCCGACGAGAGGACCGCAAGAGCAAATGAGGGCTCCTCCATGCCCTAAATGCCATAGGGTGCACAAGGGAATGTGCACGGCAAACGTTATGAATTGCTTCAAGTGCGGAGCGAGAGGGCATTACGCCAATTGCTCAGGTGCGCCTCAGTAAGTACGAGGGCAACCAACCCAAAGAACGCCCAACCGCTTAGGGCTATCTGCCCACCCCAACCTCCGCATAGCAGTTCAACCCGGCCTCAACAACAACTCCAACAAAAACCCCATCAACAAAGCGAAGAACTGGGCGGCCGCCACCACGACCACGCCCGGCCGCAATAGCAGCTGTGCAACAAATTACCAAACCAACAAGGACCGGCCCGTCGGCCTCGGTAGACCCAGGGCTAGAGCTACGCCTACACCGAGGCAAACGAGCAAAATCGAGGAAACTGGCGGTATGGGAGTTCTTCTCAACATACCATTATAGTATTGTTCGATCTGGTGCTTCCCATTCTTTTATAGCAAGATCATGCGTAGAAATGCTGGGACTTAGGTCTGAAAAGGCAAGCCAGGATATGAGAATCTCATCGCCTATAGGAGGGATTATGACTGTTACACACTTTTGCTCGAACCTAGAGTTGACACTAGGATCACTTAAGGTTCTGGCTAACAATCTAAACATAATACCCATGGATGATGTAGACATAATCCTAGGAATGGACTGGTTAGCTAAGAATCATTCTACGATTCTTTGTAAGGAAATGAAAGTCTCGTTTCACTTTCCTGGACTAGAAGCCACGCATTTCCATGGAATCAGCATGGGAAGAAGGACCCCGATTGTATCAGCACTAAAGGCTGGAAGGATGATCAACCAGAAGGGATGCCATGCATTCCTAGTCTACCTGAACGGGGAGGATAAACCCGAAGCAAGGGTAGAAGATATAGAAGTTGTTCGAGAATTCCTGGACGTTTTCCCGAGGATCTACCGGATTACCTCACGATGAGCAGTTAGAATTTACCATCGACTTGGAACCGGATCGGCTCCGAAGGTCGGCGCCTACGTGATGGCTCCAAAGGAATTGGAAGAGCTAAAGATCCAAATTAGAGTTATTGGACCTAGGTTTCATTAAACCTAGTGTTTCACCGTGGGGCGCCAAGTGTGGTTTGTCGAGAAAAGGATGGTTCTTTGAGGATGTGCATCGATTATCGAGAGCTGAATAAGGTGACACTAAAGAACAAATATCCTTTACCCAGAATTGATGACCTGTTTGATCAATTACGAGGAGTAGGAGTATTCTCGAAAATCGATCTCAAGTCAGGTTACCATCAGCTGAAGATACGGTCTTAGGATATACCTAAGACTGCGTTTCGAATGAGATATGGCCACTATGAGTTCATAGTTATGCCGTTCGGATTAACCAATGCACCAGCCGTGTTCAGGGACCTTATGAATAGAGTATTTCATCCATTTTTGGATAAATTCGTTTTGGTCTTCATAGATGATATCCTCATTTATTCGAAGAATGAAGAGGATCACAGGGAACATCTGAGAACGGTACTGCAAACCTTGAGAGATGAAAGGTTGTTTGCTAAATTTAGCAAATGTGAATTTTGGCTGAAGGAAGTTATGTTCCTTGGGCACATCGTTTCTGCCGAAGGCATAAAAGTAGATCCAGCTAAAGTAGAAGCAGTCAAGGGTGGAAATCACAAAGGACTCAACATGAGATTAGAAGTTTCCTAGGAATAGCTGGTTATTACCGGAGATTCATCGAAGGATTCTCCAAGATTGCAAGGCCAATAACCCAGCTACTCCGGAAAGGAATCAAGTTCAACTGGATCGATGAATGTGAGACGAGTTTCCAAATACTCAAGAAGAAGTTGACAAGTGCACCAGTTCTAGTAGTTCGAGCGGACAAAGAGTATGTGGTCTATCTGACGCTTCTAAGGCCGGGCTGGGTTGTGTTTTGATGCAGGAAGGAAGGTGATAGCATATGCATCTCGACAACTCGGACCGCATGAAATGAACTACCCAACCCACGATTTGGAATTAGCAGCATGGTTCATGCACTCGAAAATTTGGAGACACCATCTCTACAGAGTGAGATGTGAGATCTTCACGGATCATAAGAGTTTAAAGTATTTCTTGAGTAGCGAGATTTGAATATGAGGCAACGAAGATGGCTCGAACTAGTGAAAGATTACGACTGTGGTATCAACTACCACCCGAGCAAGGCAAATGTAGTAGCCGACGCCTTAAGTCGTAAGAGCCAATCCAAGCTAGGATGTCTCTTTACGCGGGAAGAAAGACTCATGAAGAGTTTGGAAGATTGAGGATTGAATCGATTGAACCACCGAGGCGATCGTGAGTTGTATCGCTACACTCACACTGACGTCTGATCTAAGAAAAAGGATTGTCGAGAGACAAAGGATGGAGGAAAAGTTAGAAAAGATCAGACAAAGGATAAGGTCTGAAGGATTTAAGAACTTCCGGGGCGCCGAGACAATGCCTTCTTGTTTGAAGGAAGGATATGCGTTCGAGGCACGCAGAGCTCAAAATGAGATAATGCGTGAAGCTCGCGATACACCCTACACCGCCCACCCGTGCAGTACTAAGATGTACCAAGACACGAAGGAAAAGTTCTGGTGGGAAGGCATGAAACGAGACATAGCTTCTTTCAGAAACGCCGTCTTGTTTGCCAACAAGTGAAGGCGTTACATCAGCGTCCCACGGAAAGTTGCAACCGTTGGAAATACACGAGTGGAAATGGGACAAGATAACGATGGATTTCGTACGAGCTTACCCAAATCGAAAAGAGGAAACACAGCCATATGGGTAATTGTTGATAGACTTACCATGAGTGCTCACTTTCTACCGATTCAAAGCACTTATGGATCGATAAGTTAGCCCACCAGCGTTAAGGAAATTATCGACTACATGGAGTGCGAAATCTATTACCTCGATAGAGACTCCAATTTCATATCCAGATTCGGATTAGCTTGCAGAGAGAATTGGGCAGTGCAAATTAAATTTCATCTGACATTTCATCCGCAGATGATGGACGATCGGAAAGGACGATCCAGACACTAGAAGACCTGCTTAGAACAGTAGTGTTGGATCGAGGTGAAAAATGGGAAGACATCTTACCTCTTATCGAGTTTGCCTACAACAATAGCTACCAAGCGACGATTGGTATGGCCCATCTGACACTTATGCAAGAAGTGTAGATCACCGCTTTATTGGGATGAAGTCGGTGAGAGAAAAGTCATAGGGCCAGATGCAGTGAACGAGATGATCGAGATCGTTCGACAAATTAGGCTAAGGATAAGAGAAGCTCAGGACAGACAGAAATCTTACGCTGATACGCGTAGATCCGAGCTACAATTTGAAGGTGGAGACAAAGTGTTTCTTAAGGTCTCTCCATCGAAAGGATCGTCGATTTGACCGAAAGGAAAGTCGAGACCCGTTTATAGGACCTTATGAGATCCTAGAAAGGATAGGTCCAGTAGCTTATAGGTTGGCTCTTCCGCCAAACTTGGGAAATGTTCACAATGTTTTTCACGTGTCGCAATTGCGAAAATACGTACACGATCCAAAGCATGTGATTCATCAAGACGACCTGATTCTCAAGCCAGACATGAGCTATGAAGAAGAACCAGTGGCAATCCTCGACCACAAGATTCAACAACTACGGAGCAAGACGATTCCGTTAGTCAAAGTGCTGTGGAGACACCACGGACAAGAGGAAGCCACGTGGGAGCTTGAAGAAGCAATGAAAGAAGGATACCCTGAATTGTTTTTCTAGAGGTATGCAAATTTCGGGACGGAATTAATTTTAAGGGGGGTGGAATGTAATATTCCAAAGAATCGAACGTCTAATTACGATATTTTAAACCCGTGAATTAGGGTTTCTTGTATAATATTTATCGACATCAAATATTGATTTTGATTCAATATTATAATAACGAATTCCTTCTTATATTCACTAAGGATTGTGAATTAAGGATTTGAAATATTATGATATGGTTCGACAAGATTATTTTAACGTCGAGCAGCGTGTCGAACGTCGATATTTTATGGAATTTTCTGAGCAGTGAAGCCTGGAATTAATTTCCATATTAATTCCTATATTAATAGGAATATAATTTATTAAGTAAGTATGAACTTACTGCGACCATTTTGAGATGAGTCGATTGTGAACGTTTTGAGACGTTTGAACGTCAACGACTAGGGACGTTTTGAAAAATGAGTTTAATACTCAGGAAATTATAATAATTAATTTTCTATTATTATTTTATATAATTACAGTATTATTAAGCATTAAAATAAATTTTTGAACATGAAGAACTCGATTATTTTGAAATGTGAAATTCGAAAACCCTAATTATTTAAACTAGGGTTTTTCACATAAAATGATACCATTATTTTATCCTATGCTATTATTTATTATCTAAATCATATATTATGATATATATATGAGTGTATTTTGATTGAATTTAACATGAGTATCAATAATAAGTGTGATTTATAATTTTATCCCCATTTTCTCGATAATTTTGAATTATCCTCTATATGTTGATTTAATTATTTTAATGGCTTGTATTATATATCTATGACCCATACTATGATTAATATATAGTATTAAGGATGAAATAAAATTTAATCCACCCTTAAACACACCTACATGCGCCGGCCACCCTTCTCCCATAAGCATGGGATGCACCTTTTTTTGACCAACCCATGAAGAGCCTTTTCACTCTAGCTCATGATCACTATACCATCATCATTTGGCTGCAGATTCTTGTTCACTTGGAGGGAGAAAATCGAGAGAGAGAGAGAGAGAGATAACATAGGGGGAGACCTTTCCCCTTCAACCCATTAGCCTTTACCCCATCCAAACCATTTGGAACACACCATTTCCTCTCCATTGCTGTAGAAAATCGAGAGCTCCATCCCCTCCCATTTCAAAATTTTCCTTCTTCTTTCTTCTCCATTTCTTCACCCAAGCTTGATACCTAATATTGTTCTTGTGATTCCATACTATTTCAAGGTAAAACAAAGGACCCTAGTACCGATTTCATCTCCATTTTTGCTATAAAAATCGAGAGCATGTATATATATATTTTTGTATGTTTTAATGCTCTTAAGGATGAACTATGTGTTTATTTATGTTCTTAATGATTTTTATTTCAAAATATGTGAATATATGTTTAGAATGGACATGTGATGTTGCATATTAAATTTTTGAATGGATCTAGCATATATATGTCATTTTCGAACCCTAGAACATGTAGAAAAATTATTTTTGAAAACTTTATAAAATGTGTTATGGTGACCGATTATGTTTTAATTATTTTGGTGATGGATTATTGTTCTATGATGTGTTTAGAGTACATAGGAATTTATTTAGAATTTTTGGAAAAACCCTAGCCTATTTATTGAAAAATACCGTGAGCTTTTTAATTTGTACCTTAGTGTATAATTTTTATTTGAAGCATGTAATGACATATTAATACTCTAGGACCTTGAATATATGTTCTATGATTTATCTAGAATTTTTGAAAACCAAATGCTTAAAATTTTGAGAATACCGTGAGCTTATTGGTTTGATACTTTGGTGTGTGATTTTTATTTTGATCATACAATGGTATATTAATGCTTTAGTATATTGATTATGTGATGTATGATTTTGTTGGAATTTTTGGAGATCAAATGCTAATTTAAATCAAAAAAACCGAAGAGCTATTGCTCAATATGGTGATGATTTAATTTGGTTTTGATGAATGTTACTATGTTATATTGTTATATTATGATGTATAAACATAGTGTATAATTGTTAGAATTTTTGGAAATCAAATACCAAATATTATCAATAAAGCCGTGAGCTTTGAAGCTCTTTAAGGTGATGATTTAATTGGTTTTGATGAATGTTATTATGTTATAATGTTATACTATAGTATATAATCATAGTGTATAATTATTAGAATTTTTGGAAACCAATTACCTATTGAAAATCAAAGAAGCCGAGAGCTAAGGCTCCATATGGTGATGATTTCGATTAGATTGGTTGATGTTATGATGTTACAATGTTATAATATAATGTTTAATCATATTATAATTTAATTAGAATTTTTGAGAATTGTTTGAGAATTGTTTGGTATTTATTTCGAAAATACCGTGAGTATTGTGAATTTATTCCTTGATGAGTGGTTATGATGGACTATAGATTATAATTGTGACATATATTGATATTGGGACATTATACTAAGTGTATATCAATTTTGGGAATTTTTGGACAATTATACCATAATTAATGGAATTACCGAAATATATATATATATATATATATATTAATAAATGCCAAACAATATCATATGGATAATAGTAATTCTTATTCTGGACCATAGTGTATAATAATACACTATATTAATTTAGAAAAAAATTTGAAAATCATTTGGTAATTTTAAATAATTACAGAAATTTTCGAAATATTATAAGGATTTTAAATCCTTTTTAATTCAGTTTATTAATAAAATTATATGTCTAATAATTATTTTAGACATATTTTGATTTTATAAAATTTTATAAACATAGATTACTATGTTTAAGACAAACGTTTTATTTAATAACGTTTTTAATCGAAAATATACGTTTTACTTATAAAAAGGATTAATATTGTGAAAATTATTTATAAGTCCTTTGATTTACGTGACAAATCGAGAAATAGGACTTTACGAATTTAAATCGATCAAAAATCGATTTATAAAAGGAAATAGTAAGAAATTACTATTTAAAAGTCAAATTGTTGACTTCGTTGACTTTTAAAGTCAAATGTGCGATTATCGTTCGATAAATACGCCGAATACCGTAAGACGTCTCGATTGAGTAAGATACCTCAATAGTGCGAAAAGATTTCACAAATGAAATCCTTATATCGGAAATGTCTGAATCGTTGAGCGTTTAAGCCGGAAGGTTAAGCAGAAATAGTTGAGCGTGTCTCGAAGGCGAACAGATTCGATCATTTACGATTGAAAACATATTGAATTAGTTAAGAAATTCAATTTACATCGATATAGAATATCGAAGTTATCTTAGACTTTGAGAGTCTCGATAGCGTGAGCGACGTCTAAAATATAGCTTTTGCGTAAAGGTGTGGGCCTTGAGCGAGGGCGATCGAGCACGCATAAACAAACAAACCTAGGACTCGATTTACTGACGAACCATAGTCTAGGTGGGCTTACTTTTCAAACGAATGTGACTTCACTATTCCTCCAAAATGAATTTATTTACTGATCTTACTCTTCTTATTTTGTTGATAAATGTTTTACAACATTACCGCCAAAATATTTACATTTTGTGTATGGATCCTATCTATTATGCATGGTGTGATGGTTGGAACTATATAATGATATGAAATGCATAAATGGTGTGATGGTTGGATGACATGATATGAAATGTCATTTGTCGGGTCGCTACCAACCTTTTATGAAATCGGTATCGGGTCCCATCTTGGGAGGGTAAATACACGGCTGGGGCTAACGTGTACACTGAGCGTGATTGTGTCTTTGTATGGGTAACGGCGGTTCTGGCGTCGTGAAGGAGGCCTCCTCCGACGTTTGATCTTTGATATTGTGATGAGATGTGATTATGGGATATGGATCATACACGAAGAAAATGCTCGGCGGCGATGTTTCTGAACGAAAATGTTTTAGTAAGCCTGGCATTTCAACTAAAACCTCATGACTTACCATGATATTGGCGATGTAATTAAGATTATCAAATGTTTTCGGCATGAGTCCACTTGAGTGCATTATTTGTACTTAGCCATGCATATTTGTTTTAAATGTGCGGTTGAGCTCGATGATGGTGATGGGGAAGTGTTGAGGAGTCCTGTCCTTGACCGTTTACTTAGAATTTGTGGTTTCACCTTGAATACATATCTTCATATATGTATTCACACATTTTCGCTGCAATCTACGAACTCTTTTATGTTATTTATGATGTTATGAACTATTGAGGTCCGTCGGATCGGTGTTAAGTCTTTGGGTGCGATGGCCTAAACCATTTGAATTGTTATGATATCATTTTATGTTATGTCATGCATCTAGTTTACAATTGATACGTATCTTTATCTTAGCCGTTTTGTCCTAAAATACTATTCCTAGTATTAGTCACCATCCAGTCCGGGTTATCCGGAGTGGGGACGTGACATAATCTTAATTAAAAAGGATTTAAAAATCCTTAAAAATTCAATAATGCTCTCGGTAATTATATAAAAATTACCAAATGATTTTCTAAAATTTTTCTAAATTCATATAGTGTATCATTATATACCATGGTCATTAATATGTATTAATATTATCTAAATGTCATTCGATCAACCCCTTTTAATATATATATAGGTCACGGTATTTTCACATAAATTTTGAAATAATTGTCCAACAATTCACAAAATTTTTATACACTTAGTACAATGTTCCAACATCAATATATAACATATTTATAACCTATAGTCCATCATAAACAATTTATTCACCAAGGAATAAATCCTATAGTGCTCACGGTATTATTCAAAATAAATACCAAACAATTACCCAACAATTTCACAAAAATTCCAATAAATCATATCATGCTCAAACATTATAGTATAGCAATATAACATCATAACATTAACCAAAACATTTGAATCATCTCCATATGGAACTTATAAGCTCTCGGTTTTTTTGATTCAATGTAGTATTTGGTTTCCAAAAATTCTAACAACTATTCACTATGTTTATACACTATGATATAACAATATAACATTATAACATTTATCAAAAACCAATTAAATCATCACCATACTTAAGCATAAGCTCTTCGGTTTTTTTTATTTAATTTTGTATTTGATTTCCAAAAATTCTAACAAAATCAAGTAATACATAACCAATATACTATATCATCAATATACCATTGCATGTTCAAAATAAAAAT
This sequence comes from Salvia rosmarinus, assembly GCA_036937905.1. Taxonomy (NCBI): domain Eukaryota; kingdom Viridiplantae; phylum Streptophyta; class Magnoliopsida; order Lamiales; family Lamiaceae; genus Salvia; species Salvia rosmarinus. The sequence goes on from JAODLM010000601.1 coordinate 216,966, forward strand.
CATACACCAAGTTATAACATTATATACCTCACGGTATTTATCAAGAAAATATGCATTTGATTTTCAAAAATTCTAATAAATTCATAGAACATATAATCAAGGTCTTAGAGCATTAATATGTCATTGCATGTTTAAAATAAAAATTATACACCAAGGTACATATACATATGCTCTCGGTATTTTTCGAAAATAATACCTAGGGTTTTTCAAAAATTCTAAATAAATCAATATGAACTCTAAACATATTATAAATCAATATTCCATCCTTAAAATAAATTAAGAGGCAATCGGTCATCATATAAAATTTTATAACATTTTCGAAAATTATTTTAAATATGCTCTAAGGTTCAAACATAATATATATATGCTAGATCCTTTCAAACATTTCATATACAATAACATATGTTCATTCTAACATACATTTCCTATTTTTGAAAATAAAAATCATCAAGAACATGTACATACACAAAAACTCATAAATAAAAACATTAAACACATATATACACATATTGAACATGCTTCGATTTTTTTGTAATAAATGGAGATAAAATCGGTAATTGGGGTCCTTTGTTTACCTTTGGCAATAGATTGGATTCAAGGAACAATATCTAGGTATCAAGTTTTGTGAATGAGAGATGGAGAAGAAAAAGAAAAATTTGAGAGATGGAGAGGGAGAAGCTCTCGGTTCTTGCTGAAATGGGGAGGGGGAGAGAGTATTTTGTGTGTTCTAAAAATTTGAAATGAGGATAATGAAGTGAGGGAGGAGAATGAGAAGAGTCTCACCTATCTATCCCTCTCTCTCTCTCTCGGTCACACTCACACACACACCCAATAGAATAAGTGCAGCATTTTAGGAGTGGGTTTAGTGATGATTAGCTAGGCTAAAAAGGCTTCCCATGGATTGGGCAATAGAAAAAGGATATCATGCTTGTTTGAGAGGAAAAGGCCGTGACTCTATGGGTTCAAGGGTGGATTTAATTTTATTTGATCCTTAATACTATATATTAATCAAGGTATAAGTCATAGATATATAATACATGTCATTAAAATAATTAAAACATCACATAGTACATTATGCGAAATTAACGTGAAAATGCATAAAAATATAATTCATGCCACTTAATATATTTCAAGTCATTTTCGTGCCAAATATACTCATATATATCATAACATATAGTTTAGATAATAAATAATAGCATAGGATAATTTAATGGTATCATTTTATGTGAGAAAACCCTAATTTTCGAAATTAGGATTTCGAAAATTACAAAATGTAATTATCGAGTTCTTCAAGATTAAATACTGATTTTAATGCTTAATAATGCTGTAATTATATAAAATAATAATAGGAAATTAATTATAATAATTTTCGGATCATTAAACCCATTTTTCAAAACGTTTCTGAACGTTGACGTTCAAAACATCTCAAAACGTTCATAATCGACTCATCTCAAAATGGTCGTGGTAAGTTCGTACTTACTTTATAAATATATTCCATTTAATATAGGAATTAAATTCTAAGCTTCGCTGCTTAGAAAATTTCATAAAATACTGACGTTCGATACGCAATCGACGTTAAAATAATACTGTCGATCTATTTCATAATATTCTATTCCTTAATTCACAATCCTTAGTGAATATGAAAAGGAATTCCTTATTACGATACTAAATCGAAATCAATATTAGATGTCATACAAAAATAATTTACGGCAAAACCCTAATTTACGGGTTTAAAATACCGTAATTAGACGTTCGTTTCTTCGTAATATTACATTCCACCCCCCATAAAAGAAATTTCGTCCCGAAATTTGCATACCTCTAGGAAAATAAAATGGGGTATCGTTCTTTCATCGCCTTCAAGCTCCCACATGGCTTCTTCTTGTCCGTGGTGTTCCACGAAGACTTTGACTAGTGGGATCGACTTGTCTCAGTTCTTTGCACTTTGTAGTCGAGTATTGCCGCTGGTTCTTCTTCGTAGCTCATGTCTGGCTTGAGAATCACGTCGTCTTGATGGATCACGTGCTTCGAATCGTGTACGTATTTTCGTAATTATGACACGTGGAAAACATTGTGAACATTCCCTAGGTTTGGCGGAAGAGCCAACCTATAAGCTACTGGACCTATCCTCTCTAGGATCTCATATGGTCCTATAAAACGGGGTCTTAGCTTTCCTTTCAGTCCAAATCTGACAATCCCTTTCGATGGAGAGACCTTAAGAAACACTTTGTCTCCATCTTCAAACTGTAGCTCAGATCTACGCGTATCAGCGTAAGATTTCTGCCTATCTTGAGCTTCTTTTATCCTTAGTCTAATTTTTCGGACGATCTCAATCATCTCGTTCACAGCTTCTGGCCCTATGATTTTTCTCTCACCTACTTCATCCCAATAAAGCGGTGATCTACATTTCTTGCCATACAAGGCTTCGTATGGGGCCATATCAATCGTCGCTTGATAGCTATTGTTGTAGGCAAACTCAATAAGGGTAAAATATCTTCCCACTTTGCGCCTCGATCCAACACCACTGTTCTTAACATATCCTCTAGTGTCTGTGTAATATTCCAAAGAAACGAATATACGATTACGGTATTCTAAACCCGTAATTAGGGTTTTGCCGTATATTATCTTTTTACGACATCGAATCTTGTGACTTCGATAAGATATCGTTATAACGAATTCCTTTTCATAATTCACTAAGGATTGTGAATTAAAGGATTGAAATATTACGAAATGATTCGTCGATATTTTTAAACGTCAAACGCCAGATTTAACGCCGTCTTTTCATGAAAATTTATTAGCAGTGAAGCTTGGAATTAATTTCCATCTTGATTCCTTTATTAAATGGAATATATTTACTTAGTAAGTATGAACTTACTGCGACCATTTTGAGATGAGTCGATTTGAGCGTTTGAGGCGTTTTGAGCGTTAACGCTCTGAGACGCTTTGAAAAATGAGTTTAATGCTCGGGAAATTATAATAATTAATTTCCTATTATTATTTTGTATAATTACTGTATTAATGATTATTAAAACCAATATTTGAGTATTAAAACTCGATATTTCTTATTTGTAATTTCGAAAACCCTAATGTTATAAATAAGGGTTTTATCACATGAAATGATACCATTAAATTGTCCTATGGTATCTAAACTTTATAATATGATATATATGAATAATATTAAGCATTAAATCAGATTTCCAGCCACAAAAATCGAAGGATTCAGTTTTTATAAAATTGAAACCCAAACTTTCGAAATTAGGGTTTTTATTTCTCTAAATGTGTAATAATTATATCCTATGCTATTATTTAATATCTAAATCATATATTATGATATATATGTGTATAATTGATCGAATTGGGCATGAGTATCAATAATAGGTGTGATTTATAATTTTTATCCTATTATTCCTAATTTTCGATCGGTATATATAAATGTGTGCATATATTATGTTTTAATTATTTTTATGACATGTATTATATATCTATGACCTATAATATGATTAATACATAGTATTATAGTGTAACAAAATTAAATCACACCCTTGAACCCCCCATGCATGGCACCCACCTAGAGACAAGCATGCTCTCTTCAAATTCTACCCAATGCATGGCTTACCTTTTGCTCTAGCCTATCATCACAAAATCCTCATCATTTGGCTGCATTGATTCTCCTTCTCCTGGCAAAATCGAGAGAGAGAGAGGCTTAGAGGAGTAGGGACTCTTCCCATTCACCCCACTCCTAACTATACACACTCAAACAATTTGAACACAAAACACTTCACTCTCTCCCAAAATCTGCCAGGAACCGAGAGCTCCACCCTCTCATTTCTCAAATATTTTCTTCTCTTTTCTTCTCCATTTCTCTCACCAAGGTTGATACCTAGCATTGTTCTTGTGATTCCATACCATATCCAAGGTAAATGAGACAAAAGCTTTGACTTTTATCATCTTTGTTCAAGAAATAATCGAGCATGTTCATGTATGTTATATGTGTGTTGAAATTTTATATAAGTGTTTAAGTGTTCTTGAGCATGAGCTATGGTTATGTCTATGTTCTTGTTGATTTATTTTCAAAAAAAAATATGAGAATATATGTTAGATGAGCATAGGTGTTGTATATTAAATTTTGGATTGGCTTTAGATGTGTACATGATTTTTCAACCATAGTATGTGTTGTTATAATTTTCAAAATCTTATAAAATGTGTAAAATGTTTCATGAGGACCGAATGCTTCTTAGCACATTCTAAGCATGGATTATTGATGTATAATATGGTTAGAACACATAGGATATTATTTAGAAATTTTAGAAAACCCTAGGTATTTTTTTATAAATGCCGTGAGTTTTAAAAGTATGTACCTTGATGTATGATTTTTATTTCAAGCATGCAATGACATATTAGTGCTTTAGAACCTCGATTATATGTTCTATGATTTAATTAAAATTTTGAAAATCATATACTTGATTTTACAAAATTACCGTGAGCATTTAAATTATATAGGTTGGTGTATGATGTTATTTTGAACATGCAATGGTGTATTAATGCTTTACTATAGTGTATAAACATAGTATATAATTGTTGAATTTTTGAAAATCAAATACCATTTTTTTCAAAAAGCCGAGAGCTTGTAACTCCATATGGTGATGATTCAAATGGTTTTGGTTGATATTATGATGTTACAATGTTATAATATAATGTTTATTGATATTGGGAATTATTTAGAATTTTTAGAAATTGTTTACTATTTATTTGGTAATTACCCTATAATTACCGTGTGAAATATTGTTATATATTGAAATAAATAGTTATGATGAACTATGGGTTATGAGAATATTATATACTGATGTTGGGATGTTATAATAGGTATATACCAATTTTGGGAATTTTGGATGATTATTCCTATTTATTGAATTACCATGAATATTTATATATGTATATATATAAATAAATAGAAAACAGTGTTATATGAATTTCATAAATTCATATTCTGGACCATAGTGTATAATAATACACTATATTAATTTAGAAAATTTTTCAAAGATCATTTAGTATTTTTAATCTAATTATCGAAATTATCGATAATTAAAAAGGATTTTAAAATCCTTTTTAAAACTGTTTAATTATAAATTTTTGGTAAAATAATATTCTGGACAGTTTTCTAATATTACAAAATTTTATAAACATAGATTGCTATGTTTGAGACGAACGTTCATTTTGTAACGTTTTAAAAACCAAAATACGCTTTTTAATTATAAAAAGAATTATTAAAAATGCGAAAATAATTATAAGTCTTTGATTTACAAGATAAATCGAGGAATAGGACTTTACGTTTTCAAATCGATTAAATTCGATTTATAAAGCAAAATAGTAAGAAATTACTATTTAAAAGTCAAAATCATTGACTTTGTTGACCAGTGTTGACTTCGTTGACTTTTCAAGTCAAACGTACGATTATACGTTTTTAAATACGTCAGTACGCGTAAGATATACTAATTGAGTATGATACCTCATTAGTAAGAAAGGATTCCATAAATGAAATCCATATATCGAAAAACGTACTTATACGTTGAACGTATCTCGAGGAACGAGAAAAGTCAATCGTATACGTATTAGAGACGTATTGAATTCACTAAGGAATTCAGTCTCACATCGATACGAAATATCAAAGTTATCTTAAGTTTTCGTAAGTCTCGATAGACTTGAGCGACGTACTAAAGCCTCGCTTTTTCGTAAAGGTGTGGGCCTTGACGCAACGACGGGGTTTTGGACGAACGATCGAACCTAGTACTTTTACAACGAACCGTAGTCCAGGTGGGCTTCTTACCTTTAAAATGTGGGCCTTTTCTTACCCCACTAAAACGTGACTTTACTGCTATTTCAAATGAGTTTATTTACAGCACTTATCCTACAATTGTTATTCAAATGTTTTACTGCATTACCTGCCAAAAATGTTTCGTTTTGTGTATGGATCCTATCTGTTATGCCCGGTAGGGTGTGGAGATAGTTGGAACTATTATATCAATTGTTGTGGTAGCACCCAACCTTTTTAATGTCGGGTCTGTCTTGGGATGATAAATGCCCGCTAGGATTGGCGTGAAGGTTGGAACTATCTGTTGTGTTAACATATGCTTGCAGGTATTTGTGTCTTTGTCGGGATTACGGATTACGTCACGGCGTCGTAGATGGGAGGCCTCACTCTCGACGTTTATTTAATTATTATTATTATGTATTGTGACTATGAGATACGGACCATACACACCAAGAAAATGCCTGGCCAGGCTATGTTTACGAACTGAAAATGATTTGGTAAGCACAAGGCATTTTAACTAAAACCCTTGTGACTTACTCGATATTGGCAGCGTAATCCAATTCTATCAAAATATTTTCGGCATAAGTCCACTGAGTGCAATTTCTTGTACTTAGCCCTGCATGTTTGTTTTTAAATGTGCAGGTTGAGCTCTGATGGTGATGATGGGGGATGTGTTGAGGAGTCTAGTGTCCTTGGCCGATTTACTTGAATGTTTGGGTTATACCTTGAATGCATATCGTCATATATGTATTCACACACTTTCATTGCTATACTCAACTCCTTTATTTATGTTTTATGTTGTGAATTATCAAGGCCCATCGGATCGTGGCAAGTTTTGGGGTCCGATGGCCTAAACCTTTTCAAAACATTATAACATCACCTTATATTCTCGCTCAAGCATGTTAGTTTATTCTTATGCATTTTATTTTACCCGTAATCCCTAAAATACTACTCCTAGTATTAGTCGCCTCCAGTTCGGGTTGGTCCGGATTGGGGTCGTGACGAAGTGGTATCGAGGCGCTTTTGCTCTTTGAAAACCAAGACCTTTTATTCTAAGTCTAGATCGAGTCAACGGACTTCTAGAAACCTCTTCGACTCTCTCAACACTCCATCACATCGAGCTCAACCGGGAAAAAGGTAACTGCATTTCTTTCTCAAACTCATGAAATGGAAAATTTCTGCATGATGAGCAAGTTAGAGAAACTTTTGAGAAATTTCATTATTTTGAAAATTTTGAAGTCGAAAGAAATTTTCCAAAATTTTTGAATTGAACCAATACAATTACTCGGTATTGAGATGGAAGTGTATGGTAGTATCGAGTTGAATGATCAACATGAAACGAGCAATTCATTTAAAATGTATATGGATTGATCATGACTGTCTTTTGAAATCATACTTCCAAATTTGCAAATAAAACTTTACTCTCCGACTTTCAAAATCTTATTTATGATGAATGATATGTTATCATGAAACGAACTTAGACTCTAAGGAGCATGCTCACGTATCATGAAAGAACGTAGAAGTATGAACTTCTTTTCCTTATGCGAACAAAAGAACGATAGGAAGAATGAAAGTAATGATACCGCGAGCACGGACGATGGAAGGCGGCGAGGGCGACCCCAACCTCTAAGCTGAATGACGTCGGCACTCCATCATCACTTCGACACAAGTGACCAGCAACACGAATCACGACATGGACGTCACTTACGGCTTCAGGATGTGCAGCCTCGACTTAAGAACCCGAAGATGATAGACGTATTACGTCGACATACACCTTGAGTGATATTTTTGCACAATCGCGCAAATTTCCTGCACTGCGCAGTAGATTTGTTTTAGCTAGATCTCCCTCGTTAGGACTCCGATTTACGCATGGTTTGCACCTACGTACTCCTAACGCACTGATCTTCATTTGTTATGAAGAACAGAATCCCTAATTCTGTCCCCAGAATACGATAGAGTCTGTTGAACTCTAGCTTAAGTGTTTGATATAAGACAAGGGTCTCGTAGCGTATATTGAGATATCATTAGCTATATGTATATGTTTGGGTAAGACTAAGAAGGTAAGTTGTGATATACATTGTACATTATGATGATGCCTACCTTATAGAATTGTTAGTTCTAGCCTAGTTGCTTCTCGTTATGCTATCCTTTCTGTTTTAAGATGACGATAGTTGGCTTACGTTAGTTTTCTTTTTCTTTTACCGTGGCAGATGGAGGAGATGCGCTATATCGCTAGGAGGAGGTAGGACCTCATGCCCCACCCGAGGAGTTGATGCGCACCTATAGGGAAAGTTGGATGTGTGCGGGGAAGACCTAGGTGAGTTTCGCGTACTACCTTCGTTGTGGAGGCGCCCGAGCTCATGGCGCAACCGATCACGATGGCATCAAGAGACTCTAGCTATACTCCCTTGTACTGGATGGTTATGCCCGAGGTATCGGAGACTACATCTATCGCATTCCCGAGGTTATGATTTGATTGGGGATCCGCCTAGGTTCGTGAGTCACCGACTTACGTGTATGATATCTATGGAGCCGCACCGATGGGACCCTATCTCCTCCACGGGAGTACACTTGGCGTGATGAGTCGCGGTGGTCTGTACCTTGAGGTTCCGAGACAGGTTGACCAAAGATACCCCATGCACCGAGTGGACGAGGTAGGATGTCTGGTGGATAGGGCGGCCACGCCCAGAGCCTGGGAGAGCCGTGTTGCCACCGCAGCTTGGACACCCAAGACGTCCGCCACTACCGCCTCTACCACCGCATCCGATCCACCACCACCAAGACGAAGAGCCCTTCCACGAACAGCGGATGAGAGTATTAGATACCTTCCCGGATATGACCCGACCCGGTATGCTACGATCCGATCCGCCACAACTACGACTTATACGGCGCGGATAACTTTGGACCCTGCGCGACATACCGATGATGGAAACCAGCGTGCGGGACCATCCGTAGTGCGACCTCGTGAGGGCGATTCGGATGAGGAAGGCGACTCGAAGAGGAAGACCACGAGGAAGGCGGAGTAGGAAGGAAACTCGTGGAGACATTAGCGATGTTTTAATTAGAATCTGTTTTGTTATGACTAGCATGTGTGCTAGCTCTTTCCTTTATTTCAATACCATGGTTCTAAGACTTGGATTTTTCTTTGGCCATGTGGGCCCGAACCCTGTTATTTCAATTTTCTATGATTCTCATGTTGACACCGTGTTTTTGACAAACCTGGTTATCTATCCACATATATTTTGACCCAGTGGGGCTGTTGTTGACAATTGTCTATCTATGGATGAATTGTTTTACTTTTATATCGCTTTAAGAAGAAGCTATGAAAACCTATTTTGTTAAGTTGTAGCGTTTAATAATTAACGATGGTATGTTTTATATAGCGTAATGCCTCAGAGAAGAAACCGGAAAGAGAACCCGGTCGAGGAAGACTGAGAGAAGGGTAGAATCCCGAACAAGAACGTAAGATAATCCCCAACCACGGCCTCCACCTCAACCCGATCGCGGGATCGAAGAACTATTCTTGAGGCAAAACCTCCTGTTTTTAACGGAAGGGAGCCGGAAGAAGCCGAACAATGGGTTAGGGCCATTGAGCATTTTCACTTTCTAAGGTGCAGCACGGGGAAAGGATGTCGTGTGTTACCTTCCACTCATCGGACGGTGACTTACGGTGGGAGGCGGGAAGAAGACCTTACAAATGAACAACTAGAAGAGTTCTGGTGGGAGGATTTCAAGAGAGAGTCATGACGAAAATATATCCCCAAAGTTATAGGGAAAAAGAGGCAGAATTTTTCCTGCTAAAACAAGAAAGATTATCCGTGATCGACTACGATCGCACTTTCTGCGAGATGTCGAGATATCGCCGATCTGGTGACACCGACCGAAAATGTCGGAAAAGTTCGGTCGGTGAGAATGGAGATACGCATGTCTCTTGCCACCATGGAGACCTATCTTACACGAAGCTCTGCTGACGAGCTTTGGATATTGAAGCGACTATGGCGAGAATAAGACGATGTCGTCTCGGGCACACGAAATTTGGATAAGGGAAAAGGGGCGGGAGCCCAACCGGGAATAACAACCATGAAACTATGGAGAAGCAAGTCATGGCGCGTGGCAAGGAAACCCGCGCAGCGAGGACAAAGCTGGAAGAGAGCAACTCATGCTCCACCGGCAGGGACCACAGGACGATCGAGGCACCTCAATGCCTAGATGCCATAGAGCACTGCGGGGTGTGTGCACGGCAAACGTGGTTAGGCTGTTACAAATGCGGGGTGAGCGGGCATTACGCGATAATTGCCCGATGTCACGTTCGGATGGAAGGCGAACCAGCCGGCAATGCTCGGCCATTGAGGGCTATCACGACAGACCCAACCACGGCAGTTCCCAATTTCAACCCCAAAGAACTCGATGGCAAACACCCGGCCTCAACAACAACAACCCCAAAGAACTCGGTGGCGAACACCCCACCTCAACAACAACAACTCCGGAATTATAGCGGTGGCGGCCGCCACAACAACAAATCCGCAAGCAGCGATGGCGGCCACCGCCACCACCACAAAGAGCGGCGACCACCAAGCGCCAACGCCCGGCGGCGGCAACAAGCGAGCAACAACCGCCAAATCGGCGGGGACCGGCGCCCGTCGGCCTCGGTAAGCTCGGGCGAGCTACGCCGCACGGGAGGCGAGCGAGCAGAACCGAGGAAACTTGGCGGTATGGGAGTTCTTCTCAACCTACCTATTATAGTCTTGTTCGATACGGGTGCCGCATTCCTTCATTGCAAAATCATGCGTGAAATCTGAGCCTTAGGTCTCGAAAAATCAAGCCGAGGATATGAGAATCTCATCGCCTATAGGAGGAATTATGATTACACATTACTTTCGAACCTAGAGTTGACATTAGGATCACTTAAGGTTACGGCTATGAACTAAACATAATACCCATGGACGATGTAGACATAATCTAGGAATGGGTGGTTAGCTAGGAATCATTCCACGATTCTCTGTAAGGAAAGGAAAATTTCGTTTCACTTTCAGGAATGAAGTTACGCATTTCCATGGGATCGACATGGGAAGAAGAGTGCGATAGTGTCGAGACTACAAGCTAGGAGGATGATGAACCGGAAGGGATGCCATGCATTCCTTGTTTATTTAAACGATGAAGATAAACCCGAGCGGTAGAAGACATTGAAGTTGTCAGAAATTTCCTGACGTATTTCCAATCTCGCCAGACTACCTCTAATAGACAGCTGAGTTTACCATCGACTTGGAGCCGGATCAGCCCGGTGTCGAAGGCACCCTATAGGATGGCCCCAAAGGAGCTAGAAGAGCTGAAAATCCAAATCGAAGAGCTTACGGATGGGGGATTCATTAGGCGAGTGTTTCGCCTGAGGAGCACTGTTTTGTTTGTTAAGAAGAAGATGGTTCTTTGAGGATGTGCATCGACTATAGAGAACTAAATAAGATGACACTAAAGAACAAATACCCTTTACCGAAATTGATGACTGTTTGATCAATTGCGAGGCGGGTGTATTCTCAAGATTGATCTTAAGTCGATACCACCAAGCTGAAGATACGGCTGAAGATGTATCAAGACGCATTCCGAACCAGATATGGCCACTATGAATTCATAGTTATGCCATTCGGATTAACCAATGCGCCAGCCGTGTTCATGGACCTCATGAACAGAGTATTTCATCCATTTTTGGATAAGTTTGTTTTGGTCTTCATAGATGACATCCTTATTTATTCAAAGAATGAAGAGGATCATAAGGAACACCTACGAACGGTTCTGCGAACCTTGAGAAATGAAAGACTCTTTGCTAAGTTTAGCAAATGTGAGTTTTGGCTAAAGGAAGTTATGTTCCTTGGACACATCGTGTCTGCTGAAGGCATAAAAGTAGATCCAGCCAAGGTAGAGGCCGTGCAGGAATGGAAATCACCTAAAACACAGCACGAAATTAGAAGCTTCCTAGGATTAGCTGGTTACTATAGGAGATTCATCGAAGGATTCTCCAAGATTGCAAGGCCAATAACCCAGCTACTCCGGAAAGGAATCAAGTTTAATTGGACTGATGAGTGCGAGACAAGTTTTCAAATACTCAAAGAAAAATTGACCAGTGCACCAGTACTAGCAGTCCCAGAAGCAGACAAAGGATATGTGGTCTATACCGACGCATCCAAGACTGGACTGGGTTGTGTTTTGATGCAAGAAGGAAAAGTGATAGCTTACGCATCTCGACAACTCGGACCCCACGAGCTGAACTACCCAACCCACGATTTGGAATTAGCGGTATGGTTCGTACCCTAAAATTTGGAGACACCATCTCTATGGTGTGAGATGTGAGATCTTCACGGATCATAAAGTTTGAAGTATTTCTTGAACAAAGAGATCTGAACATGAGACAAAGAAGATGGCTAGAATTAGTAAAGGATTACTGACGTGGTATTAACTATCACCGGGCAAGGCGAATGTGGTGGCGGCGCCTTGAGTCGTAAGAACCATACCAGTTAGGATGTCTCTTTGTACGAGAGGAAAAACTCGTTGAAGAGTTTGGCGGGATGAAGATTGAACTAGTTGAACCACGAAACAATTGTGTTGTATGTCGCTACACTCACACCGACCTCTCGATCTAAGAAAGAGAATTGTCGAGACAAAGGATTGAGAAAAGTTGGAAAAGATCCGAGAAAGATTAAGGTCTGAAGGATTGAGAATTTCAAGGGCCGGATAACGCCTTATTGTTTGAAGGTAGGATATGCGTTCTGACGGCGAGCTTGAGCGAGATCATGAGTGAGGCTCACGATACACCTACACCGCCCACGGTAGTACTAAGATGTACGGGACACGAAGGAAAATTTTTGGTGGGAAGGCGTGAAGCAGAGACATAGCTTCCTTCCCGTGAAACGCTGTCTTGTTTGCCAACAAGTGAAGGCTTTACACCAACGACCTATGGGAAGTTACAACCGTTGGAAATCCCGAATGGAAGTGGGACGATATAACGATGGATTTCGTTACAAGCTTACCCAAATCGAGAAGAGGAACACGACCATATGGGTAATTGTGGATAGAACTTACCAAAAGTGCTCACTTTTACCTATTCAAAGCACTTATGGATCGATAAGTTGGCCCACCGTATGTTAAGGAAATTGTGCGACTACATGGGTGCCAAAATCGATTACCTCGATCGAGACTCCAAGTTCACATCCGATTTTGGATTAGTTTGCGAGAGAACGGAGTGCAGATTAAACTTGATCAACATTCCACCCACAAACCGATGGACAATCGGAGAAAACGATCAAGCGCTAGAAGATATGCTTAGAACTGTAATTTTGGATCGAGGTGCAAGATGGGAAGATATTTTACCTCTGATTGAATTTGCTTACAACAACAGTTATCAAGCGACGATCGGCATGGCCCCATACGAAGCCTTGTATGGCAAAAAGTGTAGATCACCACTTTATTGGGATGAAGTCGGTGAGAGAAAAGTCATAGGGCCTGATGCGGTGAGTGAAATGATCGAAATTGTTCGACAAATTAGGATGAGGATAAAAGAGGCTCAGATGACGGGGCGAATCTTCTGTTGATCTGCGTAGATCTGAGCTACAGTTTGAGGATGGAGACAAAGTATTTCTTAAAGTCTCTCCATCAAAAGGGATTGTCAGGTTTGGCCTGAAAGGAAAGCTTAGACCCCGTTACATAGGACCTTATGAGATCCTAGAAAGGATAGGTCCAGTAGCTTATAGGTTGGCTCTTCCGCCAAACCTAGGAAATGTCCATAATGTTTTCACGTCTCACAATTCAAAATCGTTCACGACCCAAAGCACGTGATTCACCAAGACGGCGTGATCCTCGAGCGGACATGAGCTATAAGGAAGAACCCGCGGCCATACTTGACCACAAGTTCAGCAACTACGGAGCAAGTCGATTCCGTTAGTTAAGGTCTTTGTGGGCACCACAGACGAAGAAGAAGCCACGTGGGAACTTGAAGAAGCAATGAGGAAAAATACCCGACTTATTTTCTAAAGGTATACAAATTCGGACTAAATTTTTTGTAAGGGGTGGAATGTAATATTCGAAAAGCGAATATACGATTACGGTATTCTAAACGTAATTAGGGTTTTGCCGTATATTATCTTTTTACGACATCGAATCTTGTGACTTGATAAGATATCGTTATAAATTCCTTTTCATAATTCACTAAGGATTGTGAATTAAAGGATTGAAATATTACGAAATGATTAAATCGATATTTTTAAGCGTCAAACGCGTGTCGAGCGTCGACTTTTCATGAAAATTTATTAGCGGTGAAGCTTGGAATTAATTTCCATCTTGATTCCTTTATTAAATGGAATATATTTACTTAGTAAGTATGAACTTACTGCGACCATTTTGAGATGAGTCGATTTCGAGCGTTTGAGGCGTTTTGAGCGTTAACGTCTGAGGCGTTTTGAAAAATGAGTTTAATGCTAGGAAATTATAATAATTAATTTCCTATTATTATTTTGTATAATTACTGTATTAATGATTATTAAAACCAATATTTGAGTATTAAAACTCGATATTTCTTATTTGTAATTTCGAAAACCACAATGTTATAAATAAGGGTTTATCACATGAAATGATACCATTAAATTGTCCTATGGTATCTAAACTTTATAATATGATATATATGAATAATATTAAGCATTAAATCAGATTTCCAGCCACAAAAATCGAAGGATTCAGTTTTATAAAATTGAAACCCAAACTTTCAAAATTAGGGTTTTATTTCTCTAAATGTGTAATAATTATATCCTATGCTATTATTTAATATCTAAATCATATATTATGATATATATGTGTATAATTGATCGAATTGGGCATGAGTATCAATAATAGGTGTGATTATAATTTTTATCCTATTATTCTAATTTTCGATCGGTAATAGCAATGTGTGCATATATTATGTTTTAATTATTTTTATGACATGTATTATATATCTATGACCTATAATATGATTAATACATAGTATTATAGTGTAACAAAATTAAATCACACCCTTGAACCCCCCATGCTACCGGCGCCCACCTAGAGACAAGCATGCTCTCTTCAAATTCTACCCAATGCATGGCTTACCTTTTTGCTCTAGCCTATCATCACAAAATCCTCATCATTTGGCTGCATTGATTCTCCTTCTCCTCGCAAAATCGAGAGAGAGAGAGGCTTAGAGGAGTAGGGACTCTTCCCATTCACCCCACTCCTAACTATACACACTCAAACAATTTGAACACACAAACACTTCACTCTCTCCCAAAATCTGCCAAGAACCCAGAGCTCCACCTCTCATTTCTCAAATATTTTCTTCTCTTTTCTTCTCATTTCTCTCCACCAAGGTTGATACCTAGCATTGTTCTTGTGATTCCATACCATATCGAGGTAAATGAGACACAAAAGCTTTGACTTTTATCATCTTTGTTCAAGAAATAATCGAGCATGTTCATGTATGTTATATGTGTTTCAAATTTTATATAAGTGTTTAAGTGTTCTTGAGCATGAGCTATGGTTATGTCTATGTTCTTGTTGATTTATTTTCAAAAAAAAAATATGAGAATATATGTTAGATGAGCATAGGTGTTGTATATTAAATTTTTGGATTGGCCTAGCATGTGTACATGATTTTTTCAACCATAGTATGTGTTGTTATAATTTTCGAAAATCTTATAAAATGTGTAAAAATGTTTCATGAGGACCGAATGCTTCTTAGCACATTCTAAGCATGGATTATTGATGTATAATATGGTTAGAACACATAGGATATTATTTAGAAATTTTAGAAAAACCCTAGGTATTTTTTTTATAAATGCCGTGAGTTTTAAAAGTATGTACCTTGATGTATGATTTTTATTTCAAGCATGCAATGACATATTAGTGCTTTAGAACCTTGATTATATGTTCTATGATTTAATTAAAATTTTTGAAAATCATATACTTGATTTTACAAAATTACCGTGAGCATTTAAATTATATAGGTTGGTGTATGATGTTATTTTTGAACATGCAATGGTGTATTAATGCTTTACTATAGTGTATAAACATAGTATATAATTGTTGGAATTTTTGAAAATCAAATACCATTTTTTTTCAAAAAAGCCGAGAGCTTGTAGCTCCATATGGTGATGATTCAAATGGTTTTGGTTGATATTATGATGTTACAATGTTATAATATAATGTTTATTGATATTGGGAATTATTTAGAATTTTTAGAAATTGTTTACTATTTATTTGGTAATTACCCTATAATTACCGTGTGAAATATTGTTATATATTGAAATAAATAGTTATGATGAACTATGGGTTATGAGAATATTATATACTGATGTTGGGATGTTATAATAGGTATATACCAATTTTGGGAATTTTTGGATGATTATTCCCTATTTATTGGAATTACCATGAATATTTATATATGTATATATATAAATAAATAGAAAACAGTGTTATATGAATTTCATAAATTCATATTCTGGACCATAGTGTATAATAATACACTATATTAATTTAGAAAATTTTTCAAAGATCATTTAGTATTTTTAATCTAATTATCGAAATTATCGATAATTAAAAAGGATTTTAAAATCCTTTTTAAAAACTGTTTAATTATAAATTTTTGGTAAAATAATATTCTGGACAGTTTTCTAATATTACAAAATTTTATAAACATAGATTGCTATGTTTGAGGCGAGCGTTCATTTTGTAACGCTTTAAAAACAAAATACGCTTTTTAATTATAAAAGAATTATTAAAAATGCGAAAATAATTATAAGTCTTTGATTTACAAGATAAATCGGGAATAGGACTTTACGTTTTCAAATCGATTAAATTCGATTTATAAAGCAAAATAGTAAAATTACTATTTAAAAGTCAAAATCATTGACTTTGTTGACCGATGTTGACTTCGTTGACTTTTCGTCAAGCGTGCGATTATCGCTTTTTAAATACGTCGATGCGCGTAAGATATACTAATTGAGTATGATACCTCATTAGTAAGAAAGGATTCCATAAATGAAATCCATATATCGAAAACGCTTATCGTTGAGCGTATCTCGAGAACGAGAAAAGTCGATCGTATACATATTAGAGGCGTATTGAATTCACTAAGGAATTCACTCACATCGATCTGAAATATCAAAGTTATCTTAAGTTTTCGTAAGTCTCGATAGACTTGAGCGACGTACTAAAGCCTCGCCGTAAAAGTGTGGGCCTTAACGCAACGACGGGATTTTGGACGAACGATCGAACCTAGTACTTTTACAACGAACCGTAGTCGGTGGGCTTCTTACCTTTAAAATGTGGGCCTTTTCTTACCCCACTAAACGTGACTTTCTTGCTATTTCAAATGAGTTTATTTACAAAGACTTATCCTACAATTGTTATTGAAATGTTTCTTGCATTACACGCCAAAATGTTTCGTTTTGTGTATGGATCTATCTGTTATGCCGGGTAAAACTGTGGAATAGTTGGAACTATTATATCAATTGTTGTGGTAGCACCCACCTTTTTAATGTCGGGTCTGTGCGGATGATAAATGCACAGCTAGGATTGGCGTGAAGGTTGGAACTATCTGTTGTGTTAACATATGCTTGCAGAGGGTATGTCTTTGTCACGGGATTACGGCGGGTCACGGCGTCGTAGATGGGAGCCTCTCTCGACGTTTATTTAATTATTATTATTATGTATTGTGACTATGAGATCGGACCATACACACCAAGAAAATGCAGGCGGGCTATGTTTACTGAGCGAAAATGATTTGGTAAGCCTGGGCATTTAACTAAAACCACTGTGACTTACTCGATATTGGCGGCGAATCCAATTCTATCAAAATATTTTCGGCATAAGTCCACCGAGTGCAATTTCTTGTACTTAGCCCCATGTTTGTTTTAAATGTGCGGTTGAGCTCGATGGTGATGATGGGGGATGTGTTGAGGAGTCTAGTGTCCTTGGCGATTTACTTGAATGTTTGGGTTATACCTTGAATGCATATCGTCGTATATGTATTCACACACTTTCATTGCTATACTCGAACTCCTTTATTTATGTTTTATGTTGTGAATTATCAAGGCCCATCGGATCGTGGCGAGTTTTGGGTCCGATGGCTAAACCTTTTCAAAAACATTATAACATCACCTATATATTCTTTCAAGCATGTTAGTTTATTCTTATGCATTTTATTTTACCGTGTAATCCCTAAAATACTACTCCTAGTATTAGTCGCCCTCAGGTTCGGGTTGGTCCGGATTGGGGTCGTGACGATCTGGATCGTTCTTTCCGACTGCCCATCAGTCTGTGGGTGAAAAGCCGTACTGAAATTCAATTTCGTACCCAATTCTCTTTGTAAGCTAATCCAGAATCTGGATGTGAACTTGGAGTCTCTATCAGAGGTAATAGATTTTGGCACTCCATGTAGTCATATAATTTCCTTAACGTACAGCTGGGCTAACTTGTCAGATCCGTAGGTACTTTGAATCGGTAGAAAGTGAGCACTCTTGGTGAGTTTATCAACAATTACCCATATGGCGGTGTTTTCTCTTTTTGATTTGGGTAAGTTCGTAACGAAATCCATCGTTATCTCATCCCATTTCCACTCGGGTATTTCTAACGGTTGTAACTTTCCGTATGGGCGTTGATATAATGCTTTCACTTGCTGGCAAACAAGGCGGCGTTCTCTGAAAAAAGCTATGTCTCGTTTCATGCCTTCCCACCAAAACTTTTCCTTCAGGTCCTGGTACATCTTAGTACTGCCCGGGTGGGCGGTGTAGGGTGTATCATGTACCTCACTCATTATTTCATTTTGGAGCTCTGCGTCGTCTGGAACGCATATCCTTCCTTCAAATAATAAGGCGTTGTCCGACGCTTCCTTGAAGTTCTTAAATCCTCCAGACCTTACCCTTTGTCGGATGTTTTCTAACTTTTCCTCCATCCTTTGTTTCTCGACAATCCTCTTTCTTAGATCAGACGTCAGTGTGAGTGTAGCGATACAACTCATGATCGTCTCTGGTTGTTCAATCAATTCGATCCTCGTTCTTCCAAACTCCTCAACGAGTTTCTCCTCTTGTATAAAGAGACATCCTAGCTTGGATTGGCTCTTACGACTTAAGGCGTCGGCTACCATTCGCTTTGCCGGGTGATAGTTAATACCACGTCGTAATCCTTTACTAGTTTGAGCCATCTTCTTTGCCTCATATTCAAATCTCGTTGCTCGAAGAAGTATTTGAAACTCTTATGATCCGTGAAGATCTCACATCTCACTCCATAGAGATGGTGTCTCCAAATTTTGGTGCATGAACTCTGCGGCTAACTCCAGTCGTGAGTTGGGTAGTTCAGGTTCATGGGGTCCGAGTTGTCGAGATGCATATGCTATTACCGTTCCTTTTGCATCAAACACAACCACCCCGGTCTTAGAAACATCTGTATAAGCAGCATATTCTTTGTCCGCTCGAAGGCTGCTAATCTTGGTGCACTTATCGGTTTTCCTTGAGTTTTGAAAACTCTCTTCACATTCTTGATCCGGTTGAACTTGATTCCTTTTCGAGTGGCGGGTTATTGGCCTGCAATCTTGGAGAATCCTTGATGAATCTCCGATAATAACCAGACTAGTCTAGGAAACTCCTAATCTCATCTTGAGTCGTGGCGATTTCCATCCTTGCACCGCTTCTACTTTAGCTGGATCCACCTTAATGCCTTCTGCAGACACGATGTGTCCAAGGAACATTACTTCCTTCAACCAAAACTCGCATTTGCTAAACTTAGCAAATAGTCTTTCATCTCTCAAGGTTTGTAACACCGTTCCTAGATGTTCCTTATGATCCTCTTCATCCTTTGAATAGATAAGGATATCATCGATGAAGACTAACACGAATTTATCCAAAAATGGATGAAATACTGTTCATGAGGTCCATAAATCTGGTGGTGCATTGGTTAATCCTAACGGCATAACTATGAATTCATAGTGGCCATATCGGTTCGAATGCGCCTTAGGTACATCTTCCGGCCGTATTTTCGCTTGATGGTAGCGACTTGAGATCAATTTTCGAGAATACACTGCTCTCATAATTGATCAAACAGTCATCAATCCTTGGCAAAGGATATTTGTTCTTGAGTGTCGTCTTGTTTAGCTCCGATAATCGATGCACATCCTCAAAGAACCATCCTTTTCTTGACGAACAAAGCAGGCGCTCCCGGTGAAACACTAGGTCAATGAAACCTAGATCCAACAATTCTTGAATTTGGATCTTGACTCTTCAATTCCTTTGGAGCCATCCTATAAAGCGCCCGACCTTTGGAGCCGATCTGGGTTCCAATTCGATGGTGAACTCTAATTGTCTATCAGGATGTAATCCTGGTTGATCTTCGGGAAATACATCCGGAAATTCTCGAACAACTTCAATGTCTTCAACCTCGTTTGGGTTTATCCTCCCGTTTAGGTAGACAAGAAATGCATGGCATCCTTTACGGTTGATCATCCTTCTCGCCTTTAGCGCGCGATAATCGAGGATTCTCCTTCCCATGCTTGATTCCATGAAAATCGTAGCCTCTTATCCAGAAAGTGAAGCGAAATTTTCTTTCCTCGCGAAGAATCGTGGAATGATTTCTAGCTAACGATCCATTCCTAGGATTATGTCTACGTCACCCATGGGTATTATGTTTAGATCGTTCGCGTAACCTTAAGTGATCTAGTGTCGACTCTAGGTTCGAGCAAATATCGTATGATCATAATCCCTCCTATAGGCGATGAGATTCTCATATCGACTTGCCTTTTCGGACCTAAGTCCCAACAATTCTACGCATGATTCGGCTATAAAGAATGTGAAGCACCGTATCGAACAATATAATATGAGTGCGTTGAGAAGGACTCCCATACACGCGTGTTTCCTGATTTTGTTAGATTACGCCTCGGTGTAAAGCGCGCTCTCTGCTGGGCGGTGAGGCTGACGGGTGCTTGCCCTTCTTTGCCGGTTCTTTGTTGTCGAGGCTGTTTCTGCTGGCGTTGTCGTGTGATTGGCGCCTCTGTTGTTGTTGAGGTGGCTGCCACAGCTGCTTTGGAGTTCTTTGTTGTGAAATTTGGGCGTAGGCGGAGGTTGAGGTGGAATTGTATTGCCCTAAGTGGTGGGCATTGCAGTTGATTTGCCCTCACAATCGTGTCAGGGCATACCGTTTGGTATGATTTTGTGATGATTCTTGGTATTGTTTTACGTGTCATTTCTATGGTTTGTCCTATTTATGCCGTTGGTTTGATTAGTTTCTATCGATTCGGACTTACTTCGCTTGTTTCGATGATTTGTAGGAAAACGGCATAAAATAGGCTGAATGGATCTGCCAAGAATCAAGTTTATTGAAGAGCATCTCGACAGGAGTTCATAGGCGGCGGATCGAAAATCGGAGTTCAAACGAGGCGAAGCGGGCGAACGTCAATGTCGCGCCGGCGCGGACACCCGCACACCCGCGCGCGTGCGAGCACCCTCGCGCCCATACGCGCGCCCGCCCGCCTCGCCCACCTCGCCGCGCGCGCTCTGGCGCTCACAGTCCCCCGGCGCTCGAGTGGCCTTCGCCAACAGCGTGCCGTGCCTCGCCGCAGCGCCGCACTGCAGCGCCGCCCGGCTCTCCATACACGTCCGGCTGGGTACCCAGCGCCTAACCAGGCCCATTGGTACCCACGTCCTTCTTCACCAGCGCCCTCCGCCTGGCCTCGGCGCCAACCCAGCGTCGCGCGTTCGCGGCATGTCGGCGCCCGCGTGCCGCCCTTTCCTCACCTGGCGCTCCTCGACCACGCCCGCTTGCGGCGCCCGTCCGGCGCTGCACCCTCGCGCCCATGCCGCGCGCTGCGTCTCAATCTGCCACGCTCGGCCGGCGCTTACATCAGCGCCCGTCTCAACACGCTTTCACCTATTTCCTTGGCGTTCACTTTGAACTGGCGCTCACAAATGAGGCAGAATGTTTTATGAGCTCGTGCTCGGCTCAAACTGGCGCTCACTCTTATTTATTATATATGAGCGCTAGGTTACAATTAAAAGGGGGTTCGCGATTTTCTTAGTTCCTTTTCACGCTTGTTGTCCGCTTTCTTGACGATCTTCGGAGTTCTTGAGCATCGACACAAGCAGTTAAATTCTTAGTTTTAATTCCTGTTTTCATTTTCATTCTTGAATAATTTAGATTATCAGTTCATGCTTTGGATTCATCTGTTTTGTCGGAATCAATTTCTTTATATTATTGTTTGATGATTTTTATTGGATTCAATTCATAGTGATAGTGGATTGTTTTCATGTTGCTTTAATTTATATCGCTTTCGATTTACTCATGTTCTTTGTGATGGATTGATGATTATGATTTATCGCAATTAGATTTAGATTAGGGCTTGACAAACCCTATGAATAATAAATTGCATATGCTTTTATTATCGCTTTTGTTTTGTGTGCGTTTCTTATATATTTTATTATGTTAATAGCGTGCCCTTGTGCTTATTTTGATTGTTTGGGCGTAAGCTTTGTCTATCACGAGTAAGTTAGGATCTTGATTTGTGTGGCGAACTCGTGGTATTGGTGTGATTTTGAATTTCAAAACTTTTGGTGATATATGATTTGAGTATAATGTGAATTAGCGAGGCTGTGATTGATAGAAATTGAATAGGGAAATTGATGTGATTTGTCCGGCTAATGTTAGGGATAGTGTTAACATTGTGGTTGCCTATATACTTGTTTCATTTTATAAAATAAAAAATAAAAAAATGTGTGAAAACGAAGAAGAAAATGAGGAGAATGAAAGCTCCAGTATTTTATTGAGATTGTTGAAATGGAGGATGGGATTATGTCCCTCTTTCTCGTAAATTGAGAAATGGACATGGGAAACAACGTTAGGAGACTCGAGTTCATCGAGAGTGCACCTTTCGAATATTATTCCAAAATTTGTTAAAACATTCTTTGTGCTTTATAAAAGAAACTTGTTGCTAAAGGTGACCACATTAGTTAGTTCACCCCTAACGGAGAGTTGGGTCTGAGCAGAGATTACCTTTTTATTTATTGGAAGTCAATTGCCGTTCTTAATTTATTTCACATTATCTTTGAATTCGTAAACACCAAGTGTGGGGAAAATGCAATAAGGTTTGATTGATTCGAATAAGGGTTAAGTTGCATGAGTTATCTTTCGACTCTTATTAGTATAGACTTTGCTTGAGGACAAGCAAATGGATAAGTGTGGGGGAGTTGTTTGGTATGATTTTGGGATGATTCTTGGTATTGTTTTACGTGTCATTTTCTATGGTTTGTCCTATTTATGCAGTTGGTTTGATTAGTTTCTATCGATTCGGACTTACTTAATTTGTTTCGATGATTTATAGGAAAGCGGCATAAAATATGATGAATTGGATCTGCCAAGAATCAAGTTTATTGAAGAGCATCTCGACGAGGAGTTCATAGGCGGCGGATCGAAAATCGGAGTTCAAGCAAGCGAAGCGGGCGAACGTCAAAGTCGCGCCGGCGCTGACACCCGCACACCCGCACGTGTGCGGCGCCTCGCGCCCATGCAGCGTGCCCGCGCCCCGCCTCGGCCACCTCGCGCGCGCTCGCTCCGGCCGCTCCTGTCCCTCGCGCGCTCGGTGGCCTTGGCGCCGCCATCGCGCGCACTCCACCAGCCGCCCGGCTCTCCATGCACGTCCGGCGATGGGTACCAGGCGCTAGCCAGGCGCCAGCTGGTACCCAGCGCCCTCCTCACGACCTCGGCCTTGACCCCGGCCTCGTGCGCGCCCGCTACGCATGTCGGCGCCGCCCGCGTCGCCCTTTTCTCTCGCCCGGCTCCTCGACCACGCCCGCATGCAGGCGCCCGTCCGAGGCTGCAAGCCCATCCGGTGCTGCACTCGCTTGCCAGCAGCATCGTCTCCATCTGCCATACGCGCTCGGCCGGCGCTTACATCAGCGCCCATCTCGGTAGCGCTTTCACTGTTTCCTCGCGCGTTCGCTTTGAACTGGCGGCTCACAAATGAGGCAGAATGTTTTATGAGCCTGCGCTCAGCTCAAACCGGCGCTCACTCTTATTTATTATATATGAGCGCTAGGTTACAATTAAAAGGGGGTTCGCCGTTTCTCAGTTCTTTTCCAGGCGTAGCCGCGGTGCTGTCCCTCTTGAGACTTTCTTCCGCATTTCTTCAACAGATCGACGCAAACAGATAAATCTTAGTTTAATTCTTGCTATCAGTTTATTGAATGATTTCTTGTAATCAAGTTATATTCTTGGGATTTATCAGTTCTTGTGAAATCAACTTCATAGTTCATTGTTTATGATTTTTATTGGATTCGATTCATAGTAATGATGGATTGTGTTCATGTTGCTTTAATTTATCTTGCTTTCGATTATTTGAGTTTTGTTGGATGATTGATAGTTATAGTTTATGTGCAATTAGATTTAGATTAGGGATTGACAAACCCTATGAATAATAGAATTGCATATGCTTTGTTTATCGCTTTGATTTATCGCTTTCGTAGTTCGACAAGGATTGACAACCCCAGTTTAGATTTATTGCTTTATTAGTATAGCTCGGGATTGACAACCCCAGCTTAAAGCTTCTTTGTTTATTTTCTCGTATTTCAATTCTTGCATGTTCAATCCCCTTTTGAGATTAGAATGTTTAGGATTTAATAAACTACATACACAACACAAACAATGGCCTGTTAAGTTTTCCTTGAGAGGCGACTCGTGTTAACTTATCACGCTACGATTACCTCGTGCGATTGCAAGTAATTTGAGTGTGTTTTTAGCTCGATCAGTACCCCTGGGCAATTGTTGGCGTAATGCCCTCTCGCTCCGCACTTGAAGCAGTTCACATTGCCTGTCGTACACATTGCTTTGTGCATCCTATGGCATTTGGGGCATGGAGGAGCCCTTATCTGTTCCTGCGGGCCTCTTGCCTGTGGAGCAAAAGCTGCCCTCTTCCAACCTTGCCCTGGCTGTACCGTGTTCCCCTGCCAGGGTCGCTTGTGACTTGCGTCCCCATAGCTTCCTCTGTTGCTATTTTCGCGGTTGGGTTCCCACTTCCCCTTTCCTTTGTCCATCGCGTTATGTGTCTGAGCCGACACTGACTTATCCTCAGGCATTGCTGCCTCAATATCCAAAGCTCGTGCAAGAGCCTCGGTGTAAGTCAGGTCTCCATGGCTGGTGAGAGACATCCGTATCTCTGGCCTTAGACCTGATCTGAATTTTTCTGACATTTTTAAGTCGGTGTCTACCTATTCCGGTGCATATCTCGACATGTCGCAGAAAGCGCGATCATAGTCGGTCACGGACATCTTTTCTTGCTTCAGCATGAAGAATTCCTGCTCCTTTCTCTTCCTATAACTCTTGGGTATGTACTTATCATACATCTCTTTCTTAAAGTCCTCCCACGAGAACTCTTCCAGTTGTTCAACGGTGAAGGTCTTCTTTCTGGCCTCCCACCAGAAATCCGCGGGTCCGTTCAGTTGGAAAGTTACACAGGACAGTCGCTCTTGCGTTGTGCATCTCAGGAAGTTAAATATTCGCTCAATGGTTCTCACCCATTGTTCAGCTTCCTCTGGGCTTCCCTTTCCATTGAAGACATGAGGTTACGTCTTAGAAATAATTCCTCGACCTACGATCGGGTTGAGGTGGAGGTGGTTGGGGTATATCTTGACTTCTTGCTCGGGATCCTACCTCTTCCCTAGTTCTTCCTCGACCTCTGCCTACAGGTGCTTGTTCGGGTTTCCTCTAGGAGGCATTACGCTATATAAAACATATAATCATCAATCACTCATCATTCTTAAGGCTTAACATACATAATATCATCATAACCTCCTTGCAAGCGAGTTGAAATAAAACTTTTCATCCTTTCCATCAAAATTTATTTGCAAAAAGCCCCTCGGGTCATATATATAAATATCAAAAGCTACTGCCGTGGCGAATGTTCAAAACCAAAGGTCGTAAAGCGAACAACATAAATTCCGGCTCACACGGCCTTTCAAAACATCGAGTTTGTCTTTCCATCAATCCCATACATAAAAGAAAAGCAACAAATGCTAATCATAACAAAATCTAATCAAGCTTCATCTAATGCCTTCACCGGGCTCCTTCCTACTCTTCATCTTCCTCGGGGTCCTCTTCCTCTTGGGATCCTCTTCTTCATCGTAATCATCTTAGCGACACGTACCTAGATGATCCTGCGCCATCATTTCCTACCATTGGTATGTCGCGCATGGGGTTGAAGTCATCGTCGCCAGATAGGTCGTAGTCATGGCGGATCGGACTATAGCCATCGAAAGCATCCGTCGCTCATCCGCTGTTGTCGGTGGAATGGCTCCAGGGGTGGTGGAGGTATCATTGGTGGTAGAGGTGGTAGTGGCGGACGTGCAGGGGTGTCCAAAAGCTAATGGAGGAAAACGAGGCTCTCCCAAGCTCTCGGGCGTCTTTCTTTCCAAGCAGCGGGCTGCCCTCATCAACCGTATGGAGGCACTCTTGGGTCAATCTGTCTGGGACCTCGGTGTCTGACCACTCCGGTGACTCGTCCCGCCAGTGTACTCGAGGAGGAGATAAGGTCCCCGGTGCGGCTCCGTATATCTTGTATCGTATGTCGGATGACTTACGAACACAGGCGATCTCCAACGGATCATAGCGACAACCGCCCGGTATATGTAATCCCACGATATCTCCCGAGCATAGTCCTCCCAATCACGGGGAGTATGGCTAAGAGCGTCGATGCCGTCGTGTCGGTCGCGCCATGCGACTTCAGGCATTCCTCCATAATCGGTAGTATGCCAGGGTCGCCCAAGTCCTCGCCGTAGCACATCGACTCTCACGATAGTGCGCATTACCTCCTCGGGTGTGGCATGAGGTCTATCCTCCTCCTAGCGATGTATCGCATCTCCTCCATCTGTCACGATCAAAACTAACATAAGTCAAACTAACGTCATCCGATAAGCAGATAAGGATATCTTAAGAACATCTGATAAGCAACTAGGTTAAACTAAACAATCTATAAGGTAGGTATCGTCACGGGTACACAGCACATATCATATCTTATATTCTATTCTACTCGGAAGCATTATATCAGCGTTTTAAGGTATAGGCTATGCTATGAGATCCTTGTTCTAAACCAAACACTTGCACTAACGTTCAATAGACTCTATCGTATTCTGGAGACAGAATTAGGAATGAACGTTAAAGATGCATGACGAAAACCACGTGTAAATCGGGTCCTAACGAAGAGCTGGATAAAACAAATTTCTTTAGCGGTGCGGGAAATTTCTTGTGATCGTCTTTAAAATAATCTCGAGGCATATGTCGACGTGTCGACAATCATATCCACGTCTTCAAGTCGATGCTTGGTCTTCGAAGTCAAAGTCAAAGTTAAAGTCAAAGTCCGCATCGGCGGTCACACATGTCAAGTGGTGATGTCATGCCGATGTCGTTTTCTCTAAGGTTGAAGTCGTCCTCGTTCATCCTTTATGTTTGCCTTTTGTCGTTCGAGTTCGAGGCTATCGTCACTTTCGTTCTTCATGTCGTCCTTTTGTTCTCGTAAGGGAAAAGGAGTTCATATTTCTATGTTCTTTCACAATATGTGATCATGCTCCTTAGAGTCTATGTTCTTCTCGAGGTAACATATCCATATGTCTTCATAAGTCTCAAGATTTGAAAATACAACTTCAAAACAACATCATAACAAATTTTGAAATTTGGAAATAAGGTTTCAAAATGACAACCTAGCCAACTCATACATGTATATCGAAATGAATTCATCCTTTCCATGTTGATCATTCAACCTAGTTCAACCATATACTTTCTTCTCAAAACTTGATCACTTGTATAACTCCTCGTTTGAATTTCAAAAATCAAGGTTTCGAAAAATTTTCTTGTTCATACTTCCATTTCAAACATCATACATTCCTTTACCCAACATGGGTCTACTTTCTTCAATTTCCAAAAATGATGTTGTGAAATCCTCCCTTTTCTGTCAAAATATACTTTCTAACTTGCTCATCATTAAAAACTTCTTCATTTCATGAGTTTGAGAAAGAAATCAGTTACCTTTTTCTCGGTTGAGCTCGATGTGATGGAGTGTTGAGAGTAGTCAGCAGATTTCTAGAAGTCCAGTGACTCGATCTAGACTTAGTTTTTGAAAAGGGTTTGGGGTTTCAAAGAGCAAAATGCTCTGATACCACTCTGTCACGCCCCCGCCCCGGATAACCCGGACTGGAGGGTGACCAATACTAGGAATAGTATTTGGGGTTCACGAAGGCTAATATAAAGGTACATATCAAGAGTAAACTAACATGCTTGAACATAACATATGGTGATATCAAAACAAATTAAGTGGTTTAGGCCATCAGACCCAAAGGTCAGCAATGGTCTGACGGACCTCAACAATGCTTAACATCATACATAACATAAATAAGTTCAGAGTTGCAGCGGAAAGTGTGTGAATATATATATGACGATATGCATTCAAGGTAAAACCAATTCTTAACAAAAACAGTCAAGGACACTGGACTCCTCAACACTCCTCTATCACCATCATCAGAGCTCAACCTGCACATTTAAAAACAAACATGCAGGACTGAGTACAAGTAATGCACTCAGTGGACTCATGCCGAAAACATTTTCTCATAATTGAATTACACTGCCAATATCATGGTAAGTTTCTGAGGTTTTAGTGGAAATGCCTTGGCTTACTAAAACATTCGGTTCGTAAAAGTTGCTCGCCGAGCATTTTTCTTGGTGTGTATGATCCGTATCCCATATCCTCATTTCATCATAACATCAAAGATCAAGCGTCGCGAGGATGCCTCCCTCAGCGACGCCGTGACCGCCGTGAATTGTCCTTCGGCACACGATCACGTTCGGTGTACCACGTTAATCTAGCGGGCATCGTCTTCCCATAGGATCCGATGTCGATTTCATAAGCTGGGTTGGGCGCGACCCGACAAAATTCATAACATTTCATATCATCATATCATTTCATCATTCACATCATTCATTAGGATAGGATCCATACAAGCGAAACATTTTTGGCGGGTAATCTTGTAAGCAGGTTTATCAGCGAGTTGAAAATAAGCATTGTAAATAAATTCGTTTGAAATAATTTAAATGAGAAAGCTCATATTTTATTTGGAAAAGAAGCCCGCCTAGACTATGGTTCGTCTTAAATGAGTCTTAGGTTTGATTGCTCGTCAACGTCCGGGTCCGTCTCGTTCGGCGTCCATACCTTTACGTAAAAAACGAGGGTTTAGTACGTGGTTCGTGTTTCTCGAGACTTTCAAAGTCTAAGATAAACTTCGATATTCTATATCGATACATATCTTGAATTCCTTATGAATTGATCGACTTTTCAATTCGTATTTCAATTAAATAGTTCTGTTCTTGAGATCGTTCGATTATTCGTCTTAGCCTTTCCGCTTAAGCGTTGTAGCGTATAAATCGTTTCTCGATATAAGGTTTCATTTATGAAATCTTTTCATACTAATAATTATCATACTCAATTAGTATGTCTTCAGCGATATTAGCGTATTTATCGAGCGATATATTAGTGCGTTTGACTTTAAAAAGTCGAGGAAGTCGACAAAGTCGACAATTTTGAGTTTTAAAAGAATAGTAATTTCTTACTAATTCATTTTATAAATCGATTTTTAATCGATTTTATTTAAATAAAGTCTAATTCTCGATTTATCATGCAAATCGATGGACTTATTAATATTTTCTCAAATATTAATCCTTTTAATCATAAAACCATATATTTTTCTTTATAACGTTATTAAATATAACGTTTAGTCTCAAACATAGTAATCTATGTTTATAAAATTTTATAAAATCGAATATGTCTAAAATAATATTTAGACATATTATATATATTAATCTTAATTAAAAAGGATTTAAAAATCCTTAAACATTCGATAATGCTCTCGGTAATTATATAAAAATTACCAAATTATTTTCTAAAATTTTTCTAAATTCATATAGTATATCATTATAAACTATGGTCATTAATATATATTAATATTATCTAAATGTCATTCGATCAACCCCTTTTAATATATATATAGGTTGAGGTATTTTCACATAAATTATGAAATAATTATCCAACAATTCCAAAAAATTTTATACACTTAGTACAATGTTCCAACATCAATATATAACATATTTATAACCTATAGTCCATCATAAACAATTTATTCACCAAGGAATAAATCCTATAGTGCTCACGGTATTATTCAAAATAAATACCAAACAATTACCCAACAATTTCACAAAATTCCAACAAATCATATCATGCTCAAACATTATAGTATAGCAATATAACATCATAACATTAACAAAACATTTGAATCATCACCATATGGAGCTTATAAGCTCTCGGTTTTGATTCAATGTAGTATTTAGTTTCAAAAATTCTAACAACTATACACTATGTTTATACACTATGATATAACAATATAACATTATAAAATTTATCAAAAACAAATTAAATCATCACCATACTTAAGCATAAGATCTTGATTTTTTGATTTAATTTGGTATTTGATTTTCAAAAATTCTAACAAAATCAAGTAATACATAACCAATATACTAGATCATCAATATACCATTCCATGTTCAAAATAAAAATCATACACCAAGTTATAACATTATATACCTCACGGTATTTTTCAAGAAAATATGCATTTGATTTTCAAAAATTCTAATAAATTCATAGAACATATAATCAAGGTCCTAGAGCATTAATATGTCATTGCATGTTTAAAATAAAAATTATACACCAAGGTACATATACATATGCTCTCGGTATTTTTCAAAATAATACTAGGGTTTTCAAAATTCTAAATAAATCAATATGAACTCTAAACATATTATAAATCAATATTCCATCCTTAAAATAAATTAAGAGTAATCGGTCATCATATAAAATTTTATAACATTTTGAAAATTATTTTAAATATGCTCTCTGGTTCAAACATAATATATATATGCTAGATCCTTTCAAACATTTCATATACAATAACATATGTTCATTCTAACATACATTTCCTATTTTTGAAAATAAAAACCATCAAGAACATGTACATACACAAAAACTCATAAATAAGAACTTTAAACACATATAGAACATGCTTCGATTTTTTTGTAATAAATGGAGATAAAATCGGTGCTTGGGTCCTTTGTTTACCTTTAGCGATAGATTGGATTCAAGAACAATATCTAGGTATCAAGTTTTGTGAAGGAGATGGAGAAGAAAAGAAAAATTTGAGAGATGGAGGGAGCTCTCGGTTCTTGTTGAAATGGGAAGGGGGAGAGAGTATTTTGTGTGTTCTAAAAATTTGAAATGAGGATAATGAAGTGAGGGAGGAGAATGAGAAGAGTCTCACCTATCTATCCCTCTCTCTCTCTAGGTCACTCTCACACACACACCCAATAGAATAAGTGCAGCATTTTAGGAGTGGGTTTAGTGATGATTAGCTAGGCTAAAAAAGCTTCCCATGGATTGGGCAATAGAAAAATGATATCATGCTTGTTTGAGAGGGAAAATGCCGACAGCTCTATGGGTTCCAAGGGGTGGATTTAATTTTATTTGATGCTTAATACTATATATTAATCAAGGTATAAGTCATAGATATATAATACATGTCATTAAAATAATTAAAACATCACATAGTACATTATCTCTGAAATTAACGTGAAAATCGTAAAATATAATTCATGCCACTTAATATATTTCAAGTCATTTTAGTGCCAAATATACTCATATATATCATAACATATAGTTTAGATAATAAATAATTGCATAGGATAATTTAATGGTATCATTTATGTGAGAAACCCTAATTTTGAAATTAGGGTTTGAAAATACAAAATGTAATTATCGAGTTCTTCAAGCTTAAATACTGATTTTAATGCTTAATAATACTGTGTTATATAAAATAATAATAGGAAATTAATTATAATAATTTCCGGATCATTAAACCCGTTTTCAAAGCGTGTACGAGCGTTGGCGTTCAAAACGTCTCAAAACGTTCATAATCGACTCATCTCAAAATGGTCGTGGTAAGTTCGTACTTACTTTATAAATATATTCCATTTAATATAGGAATTAAATTCTAAGCTTATTTGCTAGAAAATTTTATAAAATCTTGACGTTCGATCACGATCGACGTTAAAATATCTTGTCGATCTATTTCATAATATTCTATTCCTTAATTCATAATCCTTAGTGAATATGAAAGGAATTCGTTATTCGATACTGAATCGAAATCAATATTCGATGTCATACAAAAATAATATCTGTGAAACCAATTTACGGGTTTAAAATACCGTAATTAGGCGTTCGTTTCTTCGGAATATTACAAATATTTTTCTTTAATATAAATCCATTTATTCATTAAGCATTATAATTCATTTATAACGTTATTTAACATAACATTTCGTCATAACTTAGTAATCTATGTTTATAAAATTCTATAAATTCAAATATGTCTAAAATAATTTTTAGACATATAATATATTATTAAACTTGATTATAAAGGATTTAAAAATCCTTATCATTAGCATAATAGCTCACGGTATTATGTTCAAAAATTTCCAAACTTGTTTTAAAAATTTCTCTAATTTCGTATAATGTATTATTTTACACTATGGTCATTTATATGTATTAATATTAACCATAGGAAATTTTTAGCATCCTCAATCATATATATATATAGGTCACGGCAATTTCTAAAAATTGTCCAATAATTCTCAAAAATTCTATATAATTAGTACAAGGTCCCAACATTAATTTATACACATTTATAACATATAGTCCAACATATTCCATTTCTTCATCAAGGATTAAAATCCTTAAGGTCTCGGTATTTCTCAACATAAACCAAACTTTTTCTAAAAATTTCCAACAAAAATAAACCATGCTTAAATAATATAGTATAACAATATAACATCATAATATTCATCAAAAACCATTTGAATCATCACCATTTTGAGCTAGACGCACTCGGCTTTTTTGAAACAAATGAGTAATTGGTTTCCAAAAATTCTAATAAATTCATGTAATACATAATCAAGGTCCTAGATCACTAATATGCCATTGCATGTCTCAAAATAAAATTATACACAAAGATAGGAATTTTAAAGGTTTCGGTAATTTCAAAAGAATATCATAGGATTTTCCAAAAATTTCAAATAAATCACTATGAAAACTTATAACATCATAAATCAATAATCCATGCTCAAAATAATTTCTCAAGCTTTCGGTCATCACCAAAAATTTTATAACATGTTCGAAATGAAATTTTAAACATGATCTATGCCTCTATTCATCATGCTACACATTCTTTATGCACATCCTAACCATATATTAACAAGATCTTGAGATCGAAACACACATGTATAACATTTTTGAACAAACTTAGCTAGATTTTTAAATCAAAGCACATGCATAACCATAGATCAAACTTAACATGCATTAGCTAATTCTTACAATCAAAGATCATCAAGAACATATGCACAAATAAAATCTCACAAACAAGAACACTATGAACACATGCATTATCCAAGACCCACCTTTCGAATTTTTTTGTAAAAATCAAAGAAAAATCGAAACCTTGATCGATCCTTACCTTACAATGGTATGGGTTTTAGGAGATATGTGTATAGGCTAAGCTTTGTGAAGGAGAAGAAGAAGAGATGAACACAAATTTTTCAAGAGGGGGAGGGAGAAGCTCTCGGCCTTCTTGCAGATTTTGGGAGAGAGAGAGTGTTTGAGTGTTTAAGTTGTGTTGAGTGAGTGGAATGAGAGGAAGATGAAGGATCCCTCCCTATGTATCTCTCTCTCTCACACGGCTACTCACAAATGAATAAATAAAATGGGAGCCTTCTCCAATAGTGGATTATGACTCACTTAGTGATCATTATCTAGAGTTAATAGCCTTACACCATGTTGGGCTTTGGAACAAATCAAGCCATGCAAAAGGGTATGAGAGCCGACGGCTCTTATGGGATCCAAGGGGTGATTTTATTTTTTGTGTATTAATACATATGTATTAATCAAGATAAGATCCTAAATGTAAAAATACATTATTTGGTTTATACAAGATTAATGTATAACATAGCTACCACTTGAATAATTAAAACATCACATAACATAGTATATCAAAAGTAACGTGAATGTTAATTTGAAATATATGTCATGGCATTTTTGTTACACAAGGGATACATAAGTTATTTCGTGCCATTCATAGATATATATGTCATAATATATGTCTTAGATAATAATTTATACCATAGGAAAATTTAATGGTATCATTTCATGTGAGAAAACCCTAATTTTCGAATTAGGGTTTTCGAAAATTAGCAATTGGTCAATATCGAATCCTTAATGCTCTAGCATTTTTTTATTGCTTAATAATACTCTAATTATATACAATAATCATAGGAATTTAAATATTATAATTCCTTGATCATTAAACCCATTTTTCAAATCGTCTCTAGACGTTAACGTTCGAAACGTCTCGAGCGTTAACTATCGACTCGTCTCAAAATGGTCGTAATAAGATCGTACTCACTTTATTAATAATATTCCATTGATAAAGGAATTTAATTCTAAGCTTAATTTTTTAGAAAAATTTCATGAAATTTTAACTATCGATACACAATCGACGTTAAAATAATACTGCCGAAATACTTTATAACATTCTATTCCTTAATTCACAATTCTCAGTGAATATAAAAAGGAATTCCTTACTTCATAATTAATCGAAATCATTATTCGATGCTTTTCTAATTTGATATCTCGGCGAAACCCTAATTTACTGATTTAAATATCGTAATTAGGCTTTTGTTTCTTCGGAATATTACAGTATACACTCAGTCAGTTGCTCAACGATATCATGGTAGCGGAAGACGTCATGAGCAAAAGAGTGCATGCCCTTGCTAGCACATCCAAGGGCCCCAATGTTCCATCGAAAGATAGGAAGAGAATGAGGGGTGCCAAGGGTGGTAGAGTGTCGCACCCTGATCCCTTAACTAGTAACTAGTGAAGCAATTAGGCCGCGACGAGGGGAAAAAAAGAAAAGAAAGGAATAACAACAAACATCAACAATCTGATACCACAGGTTAAACAAACTTGACAAGGAATACATAGGTTTAAAGCATGTTTCAACAACAATGATGATTAACCAAACAGTTCAAAATATTATATACAAGGTTTGATCCAAACAAAAACAATCCAAGGGCATCAAAATAAAAACCCTTATCACACAACGATTCGATATCATAGCATCAATAACGATATCACAACATAAATATCAAAATCTACCATCAGGAATGAGTTCAGTTCATCATAACAAAACGCAAAAACAAGTAAAGGTCAAAGTTTGGCAACAAGATATGTGGTTGAAAATTATGCATGATGACATAAGACTCCGGGCAAACAAAAACAACTAAAACAACTAGAGTAGCTCATTTGCACAACATTAGATTCCAGCATCATCTTGAGCTCATCCTGCACATTTAGAAATATATGCAGGACGTGAGTA
Source organism: Salvia rosmarinus (assembly GCA_036937905.1). Classification (NCBI taxonomy): domain Eukaryota; kingdom Viridiplantae; phylum Streptophyta; class Magnoliopsida; order Lamiales; family Lamiaceae; genus Salvia; species Salvia rosmarinus. The sequence goes on from JAODLM010000601.1 coordinate 252,318, forward strand.
CAAAGATGTAGGGAAATCTGATTTTAACCCTCTCCCGATGATCTATCTTGGATGTTTAATTCACCATACACTGATTATTTATGTAATATCCCGTAAAATTAGATGCTAATTACGGTTTTGAAACCCGAAAATTAGGAATTATTTGTGACGATTCAATCGATGAGATAGCGAATAATGGTTTCGAGTATTCTGAAGGAACAATTCTATTTTATATTCATTGAGAATTGTGAATTTAGAAATAGAAGTTTGTAAAGCATATCGACAGTATTATTTTAACGCCGATTACACATCATACGTCAGTATTTTGTGAAATTTTTGGAGCAGCGAAGATTGGAATTAATTTTCATATTAATTCCTATGTTACTAGAATATTAATTATAAAGTAAGTTCAAACTTCTGCGACCATTTTGAGATGAGTCGATTATGATCATTTGAGGCGTTTTAAGCGTTAACGTCTGAGATGTTTTGAGAGATGAGTTGATGATCCGGAAATTATCCCAATTAATTTCCTATCATTAATTTATATAATCAGTAATATTAAATATTAAAATCAATTTTTGAGTTATTAAAACTCGATATTTATGAAATGGGTTTGAAAACCTAATTATACAAATTAGGGTTTGGTCACGAGTAATGATACCATTAAATTATCCTATGGTATCTAAACTATATGTTATGATATATATGGATATTATTAAGTATTAAAATTAATTTTGAGCATTAAAACTTCGGTATTGTGTATTTAATAATTTGAAACCCTACATTTGAAATTAGGGTTTTATGTGCATGAAATGTGCTATTATTTTATCCTATTTTCCTATTATTCTCGAAAATTTCAAATATATGCCTAAGAGGTGATTTAATTATTTTATGACTTGTATTTTATACCTATGATCATGTATGATATATATATGGTATTAATGTACAAAATAAAATAATCCTACCTATTGGACCCTAAACCTTAGGCCATCATGGATTGACAAGGCATCTTGTCACCTCTTTAAACACCCAATGCATGAAGAGCTCTTTTACACTCCTCAATCATCATCTCCTACTCCCCAAAAATTTGCCTACCTATTTGGACACCTACATAGCCATAGGCCATCATGAGATGGCATGGCATGATGGTCACCTCCTTAACACCCAATGCATGGAAAGCCTTTCTAGCCTCACTAATCATCACCACACTCTGCACACTCAACCATGATTCTTATTGTGTGTGTGTGTGCCTAAGAGAGAGAGAGATATATACATGGGAGAAACTCTTCCCATACACTTCATTTCACTCATAATACATTTCTCCTCTCTCCCCAAAATTTTCAGACCTCTCCTCTCCTTTCCTCTCTTCTTCTTCTCCTACACCATTTCCACCATGGAAGAGAGCTCAAGCTCCATCTCTCTCTCATTCATCTTCAAATTCGTGACTAAGGTATAACTATCTCCTATGACTCTTAGACATGATTAAATCATACTTGCATGGTTAGATTGATGATCTTGGTGGTGATTTGGGGTGATAGATTCACCGTTTTCGTGGTTATATGAAATGCATACAAGAAGAATAAGCTTAAAACTGAAAACTGGAAGTATGTTACGAAAATAGTAACTTCATAAAATTATTTGACTAAGTTACAGTGGTCCGATGAATGTGAAATTTTACTATGTTGAAATTAAACATGTATATTACGTCTCTGTAAAATTTCAAGTCAATCCAACTTGATTTTCTATTTTAATTCTATTTTTCAAAACACTGCACAAATCTGTAAAATTTCGTGTTCATCACCCACGGTCCGTGGCTTTTGTTTCGAGTTTGGCTAATGGTAAAACTCTAAAATTGGCATAAACATATATTAGCATGTCTAGAAGATCTATGTAAATTTTCAGAATTTTCTAAATTTTTTTACTATTTATTCCAGATTTTTCAAACGAACTGCACAAAACTGTCACTGTAGTGATAGCTTGTAGTAAAATATTTTATCTCCCAATCTATTTTGAATCATTGAGTAAGGCTTTTTTTGGATTAAACTAGACTTAAGTGGCTTTTCAATATGATTGGTTGTATTCCTAGATTCCTTATAATGAACTCACGGTGAATTTTTAAAGTTGACGCATTACAGTAAGCTTTTTGGACAAACTGCCTTAGTAAAATTCTATGCTAAATGACTGTCCATGTTCGACTTTTGCGTGAGATATTCGAGCCGTTTGTAATCCGATTTTGACTTTTGTTTCTTCATAAGAAATGTTCCTTATCATGTCTAGTTGTGATCTGGAAAGTTTGATCCCAAACCAAGCCTTATAAGTATACTGTTCACTGACCCAAAGTCACCTACTTGAATGTTGTCCTTTCCAACTAGTCAACTTTGAACTTACGTATTTCTCGATGCATCAAGTATCTTCCAGTACGGTCTTCATGAAACATGTAGTTCTTATTACAAGGTTTGTAAATGGTATCTTTCAGTCATTTTGGTATTGTGAGTCAAAGTTACGAGCCTCATAAAATCCTCGTCGTTAAGCTAAATCTGGAAATCCTGAAAATTTTCTAAGTATAGAAGAAGTCAGTTCGAGTTGCCCACTTTGAGAGCCTATATCTCCAGAACCACGACTCTTTTGGGTCGACTTCCTTCTTAGAACTTATAGTACATATTTAGAGGTTTCCAGAATGTGTCTTTGTGCGGTCATACGTATTTTTAATCAAGAGTTATGAATCGTCAAAAAGAACTACATCGCTTTGAAATCAAAGAAAAGCTCAAACAGATTTATCGGATCGATCGAAATCCAAGAAAGAGTGGGCTAATCGCCTATAGATTAATGATGCCTTCAAGTTCAAAATATTTATGATGTTTTCCGTATGTCGCAGTTATGAAGATATGTGTTAATCTAAAACACATTGTACATCAATGAATTGTTCTAACAAGATCTACGTTATGAAGAGAAACGAAATGCATCTTAGATCGAAAAGAATGACAACTAAGGAAGAATCAATTCCTTCAGTTAAGCTTGATTAAATCATCATGGTTTAGAAGAGCGACATGGAAGCGAAGATCGGATGAGAAAGAAGTTTTCGTACAGTTCTAAATTTCGGATAAATTTTTTTAAGGTGGAATGTAATACCCGATTCTGGAGAGATTAGCTCTTAATTAAGAGCTTATGAGAAGGGCATTGCATCCTTAAGAAAGAGTTGTTTAAGCTAGAAGCTTTTATGTTAAGCTTAGCGTCGACGAAAATAAATTTTAGATTTATTTGAGATAGATTCGAGATAGAACCTAAGATAAGATTCTTAGGTCTTGTTTAGAATAAGAAGACCTAGATTTTGAAAGTCTTAAGATGATAGATACATGCTCAACAGTCTTGATTTCAAAGTTTTATCCTTTGTTTCATACATTTGCCGATTAAACCCTAATCGTCGTACATGTCCAAAATGGTTTTCAAACCAAAAATGTTTTTAAAATCAAAGTTTAATGTTTATAATATGTTATTTGAGTTATAAAGAAGATTTCAAGTAGAGAACATTTTATTAGAAATTAAGTTTTGAAATCGACGATATGGATTAATAGTATGCATTTATAACGTTGGTATTATTTATAAAGAGTGTACATTTTATAATTTCTAGAACATGATTATTCATCATGTTATAAAGAAAATGAAAATGGAGAATTTTAAAAATTCTCTAGAATTTTGGAGAATTTTCTCCAAATTAAAGAAAATGAAAATAAAATAAAATTTGTGGCTACATATATATACACATTTCAAGTCATTTTCTTCTTCATTTTCTCCAAATTTTCGTGCCTCACACTACATACACACACTAAATTTTTGAAAATTTCATACTCCAATTTTAGAAGATCCAACGTGGATTTTCAACCGCCTTCAATTAAGGTATATCTCAATCTCTAGTAAAATTTGAAAACATGAACTTATGATCATGTTATATTTTCGGTCATATGCTGAAAATTTTGAATGATTATGTGTTGTTTGATTAATTGTTAATATTATGATAGATTTGGCGTCACGTATTGTTTAACGTTGAATTTGTAAAGCATATGTTTATTATTTTGAAAATCATGGAAATTTCAAAAGAGCATGCTTGGATATTGAATTTATGATGTTGTTATGATTGAGTTGTCATTATATACATATATTGGATTGATATAAACGTGTTTGGAACAAGAAAAGCGTTGAAATCGAAACTATAATAAAAGCCCTATTATGGCAAAACCTTAACTTCCATATTGATGGAATTTTGATTTTATTTGATCAATTTGACTTCATATTTGGACTCTATGATATAAATAAAGCCTAAAATGATTTATTCGGATTTTTCACGACGTATTCAAAACGTAAAATTTAGTTTGTCGTGAAAATTTGTTTTCAATGCCAAAGCTTTGATCCTTATATTTTGTTGATAAAATGATAATATTTAAAGATAGTTGAGCATGTATATAGGTTCGTTGGTGTTAGATGCGTCTCACGTGAATTTTCGACGTTAAACCTAAAGTGACGCTCTTGGCCGTTGAAATTATGGCTAAGAGAGATGATTGAAGCTTGTTGTTGAGTCTTATATACTCATTTATACATACGTGATGATTTGATGAAGTATGGGATAAGTTGGTTGTTTTGGTATTGAAATGGCAATGCGCTTTATAAACGTTATTAAAATTTCATTAGAATTTGTTTATATAAGATGTTAGAGGATGCAATGACCCAAGTGTTATTGACATAGTGTCTTGACATCGAGAAGATATAGTCGTAGCGACGACTAAGATAAGTTATTTCGTGTTTGGTTCTTGATAGGCTTATACCGCTTTATGTCGATTAAAGGACCAAGAAGAAGAAAGATATGAAAGAAAAACTACATCGAGGGACTGCTCTGTGGGTATAAATATTTTTAATATGATATGCTTATGTTTTTTATGTTTTCAAATGAAATGAATTTCATTATGAGCAAAGTTTCAAAGTTAAACGACTTGCTTTTGAGCATGAGCATGAACATGATGCATTACCTATCCATGGAAATGAAAGAAAAAAGAAAGAAATGATAAAGAGTATGGCGTGGCATGGTACCCTTGGTCCATCAACACGGGTATGTTATGGTGTTGAGATTTACCACGTCGGATAGCGACCCTTCGGGTCATAGCGTGTTTGAGAAGGAGACCTACTTCTCAACACATAGAAAGAATCCGTGGATATGGGAAGAAAGTTATCGGCCGACAGAACATGCATATGCATATTTTATGATGATCTATGAAATGAAAGCTAAGTAAATGTTTATGTTTATTATGATGCATGCAGGTTATTTCACTAAAACCCTGCATTGCTAACGTATACAAGTCAATTATATAGCCCTAAGGCGATGTTTTATGTTTTCGCTATCCATCCGAGTGCATTTTGTACTCACGCCTGTATTTCTAAACGTGGGTTGAGCTCGAGAGGATCTTGAATCGAATGTTGTGCAAATGAGCTTCTCTAAATATTTAACTCATGTTGATATTGATAAATTGTTGATATGATTCATTCGAAGTCACATGTTTTTGTTGCCAAGACTTATGTCATCATACATATTCTCAACCACCCTTCTCGTTCGAACTTGCCTTCACTTGTTGCTATGTTTTGTTATGCCAAATTGACTAAATATTGATGATAGTCTCATTTTGATATTGTGATCTCGGATTTGACAACGATTTGATTCGAGAACATGAATTATTGAAATGTCATGCGCATGGATTTACTTGAAGGTCCGAGATATTGTTGTTGAACCTAACATGATGTTATGAAATCATTATCCATCATACTTTGAAGCTCGATAAATTCTCAATGTTGTCAAAGCATATGTGAAAATGTACATTCATAATATTGGTTATTCCTTTGTGATTATCTTTACTCAAAACCTAAAGTCATTGTTTATTAAACTCCATTTTACCTCTTGAGCCATAAATGTTTAATTCCTTCGTAATGAAAGTTGAGGTCACAATTCTACCGATATGAATTATTGGTCACATTTGTTTATATTGATTATTAGAAGTTCTTTCTAACCCAGTCACGGCTAATTACTTGTTTAAGTAGTCGGTCATGCGGATGTCACTTGTCAACAAGTGAATGAACATCAAAGACCATCGGGATTGTTAAAGCCCTTAGAGATACAGAGTGGAAGTAGGAACACATCACTATGGATTTCGTAGTTCGACTTCAAGAACTTTGAGAGGTAATGATGCAATTGGGTTATTGTGACCGTCGACTAAGTCGCGATTTCGTGCCGGTCATAGGCGTTTCGATGGACAAGTTTGGATTATATGTTTGGGAGATAGTTCGACTTCATGGGATACCGACATCCATTATATCTTATCGAGATCTACGCTTCACGTCGAGTTTTGGGGCGTCTACACCTTTCTTGGTACAAAGTTAAAGTTTTCGACAGATCATCCTCGACGATGACGATCGAAAGAACAATTCAAACTTTGGAAGATATGTTAAGAACTTGTGTCTTGATATTGAAGGAAGTTGGGAGACACATTGCCGTTGATAGAGTTTGCTTTATAACAACAATTACCACTCAAGTGGTGGCTCATGGCACTATATGGGAGAAAAGTACACTTTAGGATGAAGTTGGTGAAAGAAAATTTTGGGACCCGAGATGGTGGAAAGAAGCTGATGTTGTCAAGAAAATTGAGATAGGATCAAAGTTGCTCAAGATAGACAAAAGTCTTACGCTAATAAAAGAAGAAAGGATTTGCATTTTAAGTTGGTGATAAAGTGTTTTTGAAGGTAGCCAATGAAAGGAGTTTTGAGATTTGGTAAGAAAGGAAAGTTAAGACCTCGCTCATTGGACCATTTGAGATTTTGGAAAAGATTGAGATGTTGCCTATCGTTGCGTTATCACCGAGTGTCATCCGTGCATAATTTTTCATGTTTCGATGTTGAGAAAGTATATGCATGACTCGAGTCATGTGGTGTCTTATGGTGGTATATCGCTTAATAAGGATTTAACTTACGAGGAAGAACCCATCGCGATTTTAGATCGGAAAATCCACGAGTTAAAGAATCGCGCGTGGTTTAATTAAAATACGATGGAGTCGCCATGGACTAGAGGCGACTTGGGAGCGTTAGGATGAAATTTTAGCTAAGTACCGTCCCTAATAGCACTGGTAAGACAAATTTCGAGGACGAAATTTTTATTAAGTGGGTAGGGTTTAACGCCCTTTTTGCTTAGCATTAGGTTGCTTTAAATAATTTACATGGATTTGTTAATATTAATCATGCTCAATTTTGTGTTGGACTTGAGGAGTCCGTAGTTGCCCTAACTAGAAAACGAACTTCATAATTTATTTTAGGCCTTCAAATTTTACTTTACAAATATGGGCTAAGTAATAAAATAAATTTTTGCTTTATAGAATATTATTTTGTTAAGCCAAGTTCTATTTTATATTTATCTAGGATTAAGTTTTAATTAAAGAGTTCAAATATGATTAGGGTTTTATATTCATATACACTCACCACACACACAACGCTTTACACATCACGGAAAAAAAAGGAGAAGAAGTCGTAAAAGTTTTTTGACGAAGCCACCTGTATTCAAAAATCTAACTTCGTAGCTTTCCACTCTGCATATGTTTCGAATTGATGAATTCCTATATATGGAAAAATTGTGTTTAGTGCTACTACTATTTGGGTTGTTAGTGATATATTTTCCCTTTATTCTATTTAAGCTTTGACGGATTGCATCTTTGTTAACTCGGATTGATGCGATACTTTGTCTTGGATTTATATATATATATATTCAGCCCCAATCCTAAAACGGATTGGAGAGGACTAATACTAGGAGATTTAGGATTCATGAAAGACTATTATGAGGATGCATATCATATGTAAAATAACATGATTCAACATTACATACATTAATAACATAATATACCGGTGGGAAACGTGTTAATACACATATGACGATGTGTATTCAGGTTTCTAACTTGTCATACTTAACATCAAAACACTCGACTTCTCAACCTCCTCCATCATCATCATCAACTCAACTGCACATTTAAAACAAACATGCGATGAGTACAAGAATGCACTCGGTGGACTCATGCCAAAACATTTTATCGTATTTAAATTACACGCCACATTATGGTAAGACAAGGGTTTTACTTGAAATGCCTTGTTACTAAATATTTTCATCATTTTTCAAATCATCGTCGCCGGCATTTTCCTTGTATGTATGATCCATATCCCTTTCATTTTCTTCATAACATTATCATTTACGCCGTAGAAGGAGGCCTCCCACGTCGCGTGACCGGCCGTGTGTCCTTCGACACACGATCACCATTAGGTGTACACGTTAATCCTAGTAGTATAAGCCTTCCGCATAGGATCCGATATCGATTTCATTCATAAGTTGGAAGCTATCCACACATTCATATCATTCATTCGGGATAGGATACATACATAAAACATAAACATTTTTGCGTAATCTCGTAAACATTTTATCAACATTTCTTGATATAAGCATCGTATAAAATCATTTGAAAATATAGCAAAGTCACGCTTTGTTTAGATAAGAAAGCCCACCGACTACTTGATCGCTCTTTAATTCGATTACTCTTCAATGTCCGATCGTCGCGTCTCACACCTTACGTAAGCGATGTTTAGTACTTCGTCGCGTTTGAGACTTTCAAAGTCAGAATAAACTTCGATATTCTATATCGATATAATTTAATTTCTTAACAATTCAATACTGCTTGTCACGATTTTAACCAAACATTTCGTCTTCGAGATATGTTCAATTATTTCGCTTTAACCTTTCGTGTTTAAACGCTCAACGTTTCTCACGTCTTTCGCTCTAACGATTTCAATTATGAAATCTTTTCACCAACGAGGTTTCTTTACCCTAATTAGTACGCTTTACGCCGAGCGTCTTATCGAGTATTCAGACGTTGATTTCAAAAGTCAACAATTTGACTTTTATTAGTAAATTTTACTAATTCATATTCTTAATAACAATCAACATAAATCGATTTTCAATCGATTTCTTTCTAGGTCCTAATTCTCGATTTTCACGCAAATCGATAAACTCTATTAGTATCTTTCTTAAATATTAATCAACTTATTCATTTAACATTATATTTCATTTCTAACGTTATTTAACATAACGTTTATCATAAACATAGTATTCTATGTTTATAAAATTTTATAAAATTCAATTATGTCTAAAATAATTTTTATACATATAATATATTATTATTCTTGATTAAAAGGATTTAAAATCCTTATGCTCAACATTATAGCTCACGGTATATGATGTTTTTCCAAACTTGTTCCAAAATTTCTAAAATTCTATATAATGTATTATTTTACACTATGATCATTAATATGCATTAATATTAACTATAGAAAATTTTGAGCATCCACAATTAAATCTTTATAGTCACGTATTATTTTTAAAAATTATCCAAAATTCTCAAAAATTTTATATAATTAGTACAAGGTCCCAACATCAATTTATACCATAATTATAACATATAGTCCAACATATTCCATTTCTTTATCAAGGATTAAATGCTCAAGGTCACGTTCCATCCTCAACTTATACCAAACATTTTATAAAATTTCAACAAAATACATTATGCTTACATACTATAGTATAGCCATATAACATCATAATATCATACTAGAATCAACTCAATCATGCTTAAATCACACATGAAGCTCTTGGTCATTTTCAAAGTTTGAGCATTAATTTATCAAAATTCTAGTAAATTCATGTAATACATAATCAAGGTCTAGATCACTAATATGCCATTGATGTCTTAAATAAAATTATACACCAAGATAGGAATTTCTTTGGTTTCGGTCATTTTCAAAACATAGTAGAGGATTTTCAAAATTCAATAAATTGCTATGAACTCTTATAAAATCAAAGATCAATAATCCATCTCAAAATAATTCTAAAACTTTCGATTATCATCACAATTTCATAACATTTTGAATTAATTTCTAAACATGATCTATGCTTCCATTCATCATGCTACACATTTTAATGCATGACTTACCATATGTTAGCAAAATTTTGAGATCAAAACACACATGCATAATATTTTGAAATCAGAACACTTTCTTATCCATAGGTCAAACCTAACATGCATTAGCTAGATTTTCACAATCAACACACATGCATTTACATAAGACCAAACCTTTCGAAATTTTGTAAAATCAGAAGCCTTGTTCGATTTCTCACCTTCTAATGGTATAGATTTATGGAACAAAGTTTATAATGCTTGGTGAAGAAAGAAGAGATGAACACTCAAATTTTCAAAGGGGAGCTCACGGTTTTTTGAATTTTGGGAGAGGAAATTGTGTTTGCATGTTCAAGATGTTGGTGTGTGGTAGAATGAGAGAAGAAGACTTTCACTCTAATACCCCTCTCTCTCGGTCCTCACAATCGAATAAATAAAATATGGAAGCCTTCTCAATAATGGGTTATGACTCACTTAGTGATCATGACATAGAGTTAATACTCACATCATGTTGGACCTTGAACAACTCAGGCCATCAACATGGGTACAAAGCCGAGCCTCATGTGATTCAAGGATGATTTTAATTTTGTTAATCTTAATACTATGTATTAATCAAGATACAAATCTAAATGTAAGAATACATCACTTGATTTATGCTAGTTAATGTTAACATAGATACCACTTGTATAATCAAAACATCACATAGCATAGTGTATATCAAAAGTGACGTGAATTATGTTGTTTATAACATAAGGTCAGGCATTTACTAATCACAGTGATACATACTTTATTTTCATGTTATTAATAGATATATATCATAATATATGTCTTAGATGATAATTTATATCATAGGAAAGATTAATGGTATCATTTCATGTGAAAACCCAATTTTCGGATTAGGGTTTTCAAAATTAGAATTGATCACTATTGAATCCTTAATGATCTAGCATTGTTTTAATGCTAAATAATACTCTAATTACATAAAATAATCATAGAATTTAAATACTATAATTCCTCGATCATTAAACCCATTTTTCAATTCGTCTCTAGCGTTAACGTTGAAATATCTCGAAGCGTTGATTATCGACTCATCTCAAATGGTCGTAATTACTTTATTAAATTATTCCATTTGATAATGGAATTTAATTCTAAGCGACACTTAGAAAATTTCATGAAATTTTAACTATCGACACGTTCGACGTTAAAATAATCTGCAAATACTTTATAACGTTCTATTCCTTAATTCACAATTCTCGGTGAATATATAATAGGAATTCATTACTTCTAATCAATCGAAATCATTATTCGATGTTTTCTAATTTAATATCTCGTGAAATTCTAATTTACTGAGTTCTAAATATCGTAATCGGCTTTTAATTCTTGGATATTACATCCTACTCCCTTAAAGAAATTTCGTCCAAATTTGCATACCTTAGTAAAATAATCGGTATCGCTCTTCATGGCATCTTCAAGCTCCCACGGGCCTCCTCTTGTCGTGATGTTTCCACAAGACTTTGACTAGTGAAATGGATTTGTTCCTTAATTGCTGAACTTTATGGTCTAGTATTGCGTAGGTTCTTCTTCATAACTCATATCCGGATGAGGATCACGCCGTCTGATGGATCACGTGTTTTGGATCGTGTCGATTTTCTTAGTTGTGACACATGAAAGACATTATGTACATTCCCAAACTTGCGAAGAGCCAACCCTATAGGCTCTGGGCCTATCCTCTCTAGATTTCATAGGTCCTATAAACGGGTCTTAGTTTTCCTTTAATCCAAACTGATAATCCTTTGATGAGAGACCTAGAAACACTTTATCTCCATTTTCAAAATTTCGGATCTAGTATCGTAAGACTTTTCATCTTGAGCTTCCTTTATTCTTTCTAATTTGTCGACGATTTCAATCATTTCATTTCGCCAGCCTATAATTCTCCTCTCACCCACTTCATCCCAATAAAGAGGTGATCTACATTTCTGCCATCGAGGAACCTATGGCCATATCGTCGCTTGGCTATATTGTAGCAAACTCAATAAGGGTAAAACATCTTCCACTTTGCACCTGATCCAACACTCTTTCTCAACATATCTTCCGATAGAATCGTTCTTCCGACGCCCATCGATGCAGTGGTGAAATGCGTCTGAAATTCAACTTCGTGCCCAATTCTTTTGTAAACTAACCGAATCTGATGTGAATTTGGAGTCTCTGGATGTAATAGATTTTGGCACTCCATGCATCAGTATAATTTCTTTTACGTCATGAGCTAACTTGTCGATCCATAAGTAATCTGAATTCGGTAGAAAGTGGCACTCTTTGTGAGTCTATCAACAATTACCCATATAGCGTGTTTCTCTTTCGATTTGGGTAAATCCGTAGAAGTCCATTGTTATCTCATCCCATTTCCACTCGGGTATTCCTCACGGTTGTAACTTCCGTGAGACGTTGATGTAATGCTTTCACTGCGGCAAACAAGGCCGTTCTCGAAGAAACTCGTCTCGTTCATGCCTTCCCAGAACTTTTCTTTAAATCTGGTACTCTTAGTCTTGCGGTGGGCGGTATAGGGTGTATCTGGTCACTCATTATTTCGTTTGGACTCGGCGTTGCGGAACACATATCCTTCCTTCAAACAATAAGGTATTGTCCGATGCTTCCTAAATTCTTTAGTCCTTCGACCTTACCTTTTCTTATCTTTTCTAACTTTTCCTCAATCCTTTGTTTCTCGATTCTTTTCTTAAATCGGGCGTCGGTGTAGTGTAGCGATACAATTCGTGATCGTCTCGGTGTTCAACCAATTCAATTCTCATCTTTAAACTCCTCACGAGTTTTCTTCCTCGTAGAGACATCCTAATTTGGTCGATTGCTTACGACTTAAGGCATCGACTACATTCGCCTTTCCGGGTAATAGTTAATACCACGATCGTAATCCTTTACAGTTGAAGCCATCTTCTTTGTCTCATGTTTAGATCTCTTTGCTCGAAAAATATTTCAAACTCTTATGTCGTAAAAGATCTCACATCTCACTCCATAGAGATGTGTCTCCATTTTAGTGCATGAACTCTGCGCTAATTCCAGTCGTGAGTTGGATAGTTTAGTTCATGTGGTCTAAGTTTCGGGATTCATATGCTATCACTTTCCTTCTTGCATCAAACACAACCCGTCGATTCTTAGAAGCATCGGTATAACTACATACTCTTGTCCCTTAGGGCTGCTAGCAACTGGTGACTTGTTAACTTTGCTTGAGTTTTGAAACTCCCTCACATTCTTGATCCATTAAACTTGATTCCTTCGAGATGCGGGTTATTGGCCTGCAGCTTTGGAGAATCCTCGATGAATCTCCGTAATAACCGACTAGTCGAAAACTCTGATTTCATTCGAGTTCTTGGCGATTTCCATCCTTGTCGCTTCTACCTTGGTTGGATCCACTTTAATTCCTTCCAGACACGATGTGTCAAGGAACATTACTTCCTTCAGCCAAAATTCGCATTTGCTAAACTTAGCAAAAGCTTTTCAACTCTCAGGATTGCAACACCGTTCTTAGATGTTCCTTATGATCCTCTTCATTCTTTGAATAGATAAGAATATCATCTATGAAGACCAAAACAAATTTATCAAATATGGATGAAACACATGAGGTCCATAAATACGGTTGGTGCATTGGTTAATCGACGGCATAACTATGAATTCATAGTGGCCATATCGGTTCGAATGCGGTTTAGATACGTCTTGGCCGTATTTGAGTTGGTGATAACGACTTGAGATCAATCTTTGAAATACACTGCTCCTCGTAATTGATCAAGCGATCTCATCCTTGGCAAAGGTATTTGTTCTTGAGTGTCATCTTGTTCGTTCCGATAATCGATGCATTCTCAAAGAACCATCCTTTTTCTTGACAAAAAAGCAGTGCTCCCAGCGAAACACTGGTCTAATAAAACCTAGGTCCAACAATTCTTGAATCTGGATCTTGATCTTCCAATTCTTTTGGAGCCATTCTATAGGCGCCGACCTGGAGCCGATCCGGGTTCCAAGTCGATGGTGAATTCTAATTGTCTATCGGAGGTAATCTGGTAGATTTAGAAATACGTCAAAATTCTCGAACAACATCTATGTCTTCAATTTTCCTTTCCGTTTATCTTATCCGTTGAAAGCGAAACGCATGGCATCCTTCCGGTTATCATTCTTCTCGCTTTCACCGATATAATGGGATTCTCTTCCCATGCGATTCGCTGAAAGTCGTAGCTTCTTGTCGAGAAAATGAAATGAAATTTTCCTTTCTTTCAACGAATCATGGAATGATTTTTAGCTAACGATCCATTCCTAGGATTATGTCTACGTCTCCCATGGGTATTATGTTGATTATTTGCGAACCTTAAGTGATCCTAAATTCACTCTAGGTTCGAGATATGTATGATCATAATCCCTCCTATAGGCGAAGAGATTCTCATATCGACTTGCCTTTTCGGACCTAAGTTCCAACATTTCTACACATGATCTTGCTATAAAGAATGAAGCACCGTATCGAACAATATTATACGAGTGCGTTGAGAAGAATTCCCATACCGCCGTTTCCGTTCTGTTAGTTTGCCTCGGTGTAGGCATATGCTTTAGCCGGCGGTGAGGCGACGGGTGCTTGTTCTTGTGATTCTTTGTTGTTGTCTGGTCTTCTGCTGGCGTTGTCTGTGGTTGCCGCCTTTGTTGTTGAGGTCTGCCACTTGTTGTCTTGAATTCTTGTGGATTGAAATTGAATAGCCACAGCTGGGCATTCGGGTTGGTTCACTTACAATTGTTTCAGCGTACGACAATTGTTGCATAGTGCCCTTTCATCCCGCAGAAACAATTTCCCGCCGCCATGCACATTCCTTTGTGCGTTTTGCATTCGCACAAGAGCCTCATCGCTTATGTGGCCTCTTGTCGGAGACAAAGCCGCCTTTCCAACCCTCGGATGTGCATGTTTCCGCCATTGTCGTTTGTTACTCACATTCTCAAAATTTCCTTACTATTACGTAATTCACTCCATTTCCTTTACCCTTATCCATTATATTTTGCGCGGTGATACCAACTTGTCTTCCGCATCCGCCTCAATATCCGAGCTCGTCAAGAGCACCTGGTATAGTCAAGTCTCCATGATGCAGAGGCTTATCTCGCCTAAACCCGACCTAAACTTTTCAGAAATTTTCAATCGTGTTAACTTGATCAAGAGCATACCTTGTCATGCCGCAGAAGTGCGATCATATTCGATCATGAATCTTTTCTTGTTTCAACACGAAGAATTCGTCTTCCTTTTCCTATAACTTTTGAATATACTTGTCATACATCTCTCTGAAATCCTCCCAAGTAAATTCTTCCATCTATTCTCGCAAAAATCTTCCTTCCGGCTTCCCACCGTAAGTCGAGTCCATTTGAAGGTAATACATGACAGTCTTCTACGCACCGTAAAAGTCAAAGATTCGCTCCATTGCTCTTATCCATTATTCTCGCTCTCGGATTTCCTTTTCCATTAAAGACGGGGGTTTTGTCTAAGAAAGTTCTCTATCCTCGATCGATGGAGGTGGGGTGGTATATCTTGGTTCTGCTCGGATTCTACCTCTTCTTACCTCTTCTCTTCTCTGATTCCTTGTTCAGATCTGCTAGGTGGCATTCGCTATATGACACATATAATTAGCATCACACTTATTTTCATAATTTAACATATATAATATCATCATAGCCTCATTGTAAAACGACTTTAATAAAACATTTCATCTTTGTCATACACATTTACCGCAAAAGCCCGCTTCGGTCATATATATATAGAAAATTTTGCCTTAGGATGTTTAGATCAATCATTACAACGAAAATTACATACATACCGCTCACATAGCCTTACAAAACATTAAGTTTTTCCTTCCATCATTTTACATACACATCAAAACAACATACACTAACTATATATCTTAAGTCTTCACCATTATCTTCATCTGAGTCTTCCTCGTCCTCATCCTCTTGGATCTTCTTCCTCTAATCATCCTCACGTGCATGTACCGGATGGTCGCCCAATATCTCCTATCGCATATATGTCGCGATCGGCCGTAATCCTCGGTCGGGTAATGCCATATCGGTATGAATCGACACGCATCGGACTGTAACCATCACATGCATGACACTCGCATCCTCGCGTCGGAGGTAGGGCTCTCGAGGTGGTGGAGCGCATCGGTGGTAGAGGTGATAGTGGTGGGTGTAAGGATGTCCAAAGTCAAGCGGAGGAAAGCAGGCGCTCTAGTGTCTCCATTCGGCGCTTCCACCACGAGCAAGCGCCCCTCATCAAACAGACTCGGGTACTCCGATCAACTGTCGTGGAACCTCGTATACAATCATTGCAGTCTCACGCGTATACTCGCGGAGAAGATAAGGTCCCCGTGCAACTCCATAGATGCTATAGTACGCCGATGACTAATAAACTGGCAAGTCTCCGATCAGTCATAACCGCGAGCACACGGTATATGTAGTCTCCGATACATCTCGGCGTAGTCCTCCCAATCACGAAGTATGGTCAAGAGACGCTGATACCGTAATGTCACGCCCATAAGCTCGAGCATTCATCCGTAGTCGAAGGTAGTACATCGAATTCCCTAAGTCTGCCACGACACTCCAACACTCTCGGTATGTGTCACCATTTCTCGCGTGGCGTGTGGTCCTATCCTCCTCTTAGCAGATAACGATCTCCTCCATGTCGATCAAAACTAGCATAAGTCAAACTAATATTATCCGATAAGGATAAGATAACTTAAGTATATCTAACAACTAGGATAAACCGAACAATCTATAAGGTAGATAAGTGTTATTAGGTACAACACATGTCATAACTTTCTTATTCTACTTGGAAACTTATTACCTAGTAGCGTTCTAAGGTCCACATTGTACTATAAAGTCTTTGTTCTAAATAAAACTCGAACAAATTTTCAACAGATTCCGCGCATTCGGAGAAAGAACTAGGTTTCAGTCCTTCATAACAAATGAAGTTCAGTGTGTTAGAGTTCGCGGTAAACCACGCATCGGAGTCCTAACGAAGAGAACGAGCTAGAACAAAATTACTGCACAGTGCAGAAAAATTGCGCGCTCGTGCAAAATCGAGGCAATGCCGACGCCGAGGTCGTGCGCTATTGCTGCTGCTAAGTAGTACGACTACCAAGATCTATGTATCCAAGTCGATATCAAAAATTTCCGGTTGAAGTCAACGGTCATACATGCCAAGTCACGATTGATGTTGGCCATGTCGAGGTCATGATGTCAATGCCGATGTCGCTCATTTCCAAAGTCGTCTCGTTATCTTTACACTCGCCCTTTGTCGCTCGAGTTCGAGGCTATCGTTACTTTCTTCGCTCGGTCATTCTTTTGTTCTTGTAAGGAAAGAGTTCATACTTCTAAGTTCTTTTGCAATACGTGATCATGCTCCTTATATAGTCTAACGTGAAATATACATTCATCATAATCAAACGTGAAATTTAAAACTAAAATTTCAAAGAATGAAAATACGTTCATTCATACATACATATTTCTTTAATTTATCCTTCAACATCTGACCTCATTTCAAACATATACATTCATTTCCAATTCGATCACTTTGCTATCTCTTGTTGATTTCAAAATCGAATTTTGAAATTTTCTTAATCATAACTTTCATTTCAAACATCATAACATCTCTTTCATTTTTCCTTCAAAATATGATTTCAATCTTGTTCATAAACAAACTTTTGAGTTTGAGAAAGAAATCATTTACCTCTTCCGGTTGAGCTTGATGTGATGGAGTGTTGAGCATAGTCAGGATTTCTAGAGTCTAGTGACTCAATTCGACTCAATTTTGAAAGAAATTTTGGATTCAAAGAGCAAATGCTCGATACCACTGTTCACGCCCCAATCCTAAAAAGGATTGGAAGGACTAATACTAGGAACGATTTAGGTTCATGAAAGACTATTATGAGGATGCATATCATATGTAAAATAACATGATTAACATTACATACATTAATAACATAATATACCGGTGGGCTAGACCAGCGATCCAAAAGAATTATAATGATCGAAGGACTTCAACAGTTAATATCATCTTATCGTAAAACATTGTTCAAACCGGAAAACGTGTGAATACACATATGACGATGTGTATTCAGGTTTATAACTTGTCATACTTAACATCAAAACACCGACTTCTCAACACTCATCCATCATCATCATCAACTCAACTGCATTTAAAAACAACATGTAGGGTACAAGAATGCACTCAGTGGACTCATGCCAAAATTTTATCTTATTTAAATTACGCATTATGGTAACACAATGGTTTTACTTGAAATGCTGCCTACTAAATATTTTCATCATTTTTCAAATCATCGCTGCAGCATTTTCCTTGTATGTATGATCCATATCCCTTTCATTTCTTCTATCATTATCATTTCCGCCGGAAGCGACCTCACCGCCCTGGACCGACTGAATTGTCCTTACAGACATACCATTAGGTGTACAGTTAATTCTAGCTGGTATAAGCCTTCGATAGGATCCGATATCGATTTCATTCATAAGTTGGAAGTCTATCACACATTCATACCATTCATTCGTGATAGGATACATACATAAAACATAAACATTTTGGCGGGTAATCTCTAAACATTTTATCAACATTTCGATATAAGCATGATAAAATCATTTGAAAATATAGCAAAGTCACGTTTGTTTAGATAAAGCCCACCGACTACTTGATCGCCTTTAATTCGATTACTCTTCATGTCCATAATGCGTCAATCACCTTCACGTAAGCGATGTTTAGTACTTGCTCACGTTTGAGACTTTCAAAGTCAGAATAAACTTGATATTCTATATCGATATAATTTAATTTCTTAACGAATTCAAACGCTGTTCAATCCAGATTTTAACCTAAACATTTCTCTTCTGAGATATGTTCAATTATTTCGCTTTAACCTCTCGGTTTAAACGCGTCCGTGTTCTCACGTCTTCGCTCTAACGATTTCAATTATGAAATCTTTTCTTACCAACGAGGTTTCTTTACCTAATTAGTACGCTTTTGCAGCAGCGTATTTATCGAACGATTCAGACGCTGATTTCAAAAGTCAACAATTTTGACTTTTATTAGTAAATTTTACTAATTCATATTCTTAATAACCAATCAACATAAATCGATTTTCAATCGATTTCTTTTATAGGTCCCAATTCTCGATTTTCATGCAAATCGATAAACTCTATTAGTATCTTTCTTAAATATTAATCAACTTATTCATTTAACATTATATTTCATTTCTAACGTTATTTAACATAACGTTTCGTCATAAACATAGTATTCTATGTTTATAAAATTTTATAAAATTCAATTATGTCTAAAATAATTTTATACATATAATATATTATTATTCTTGATTAAAAGGATTTAAAATCCTATGCTCAACATTATAGCTTTTGTATGTATGTTTTTCCCAAACTTGTTCCAAAATTTCTAAAATTCTATATAATGTATTATTTTACACTATGATCATTAATATGCATTAATATTAACTATAGAAAATTTTGAGCATCCACAATTAAATCTTTATAGTCCGTATTATTTTTAAAATTGTCCAAAATTCTCAAAATTTTATATAATTAGTACAAGGTCCCAACATCAATTTATACCATAATTATAACATATAGTCCAACATATTTCATTTCTTTATCAAGGATTAAATGCTCCAGTCACGTTCATCCTCAACTTATACCAAACATTTTATAAAATTCACAAAATACATTATGCTTACATA